>JAEQBH010009190.1:0-109281 GCA_016808115.1 Tetrastigma voinierianum
TCATTCCCGTTATATGGGATATTTCTTATTATAGTCCGTATCGGATTTGGTATAGGATATGGAAAGAGTAGTTTATTTGGGATAATCTTCCTTCCTTATTGGGGGATCCGATTTGATGCTGATATAATATTGTCTTTCTTTCCTTATTGGTGAGATTTGGCTGGACTTGTGGAATAATATATTATTAAGGACTATTCTATTTTCTGTACCTGTGGGAGACTTCCATAAGTGGCCTTTGGGCTTTGACGGATGGACCTCTCTTACGAGTACATTACTAAAAGAAAGTTTGGAATCTTTGGCGTAAAAGGCTTGAATGCCTCATTGGGCGAACCTCTCCTTTGGAATTCAACTAGTGGGCTGTAGTGTTTTATTTAGAATTTGGCCTCTTTCTTGGGCTTGGTGCGTGGGCTTGCGAACCTTATTTTTCAAACCCTATCAAATATAAAAAATATATTGTTCATAGTCCGGAGGTAAAAATATACCTCGTAATAATTGTTTCATCCTACGCCATGTTTGAACTGGACCACGCCCCTCTCGTCCCCTCGTCTCCTCAATCTTATCCTTATACTAATTCTCCCTCTTTTAGCCTATAAGCAACAAATTTAACCTTCCTATCATCGGGCAACTCGGTATAGTCAAAGAACCTGTCTACTTCAGTCAACCAATCCAAAAACCCCTCAATATTAAGATCACCAATTAAGTTAGGGATATCTACCCTTATTTTGTATTCATCTCCTCTGTAGTTTGGTTGCTATTGTCTTCCACCTCTTCCAATACACCACATGGATTTGCATATTTACCCCGAGTTAGCCTCCTCGTTCAGGAAGTGTCATCAAATCCTGCGACTAACCTCCTTTGATTTCTTATATTTGGAATAGGGCTAATGCTTGAGCCAAGCTCACTCGGGCTTCGGCTCGGCTTCGGCTCGAGCTTGGCTCGTGAGCTAAACGGCCCAGGAGCGAATACTAATTTAGGCTCGATAAATTTCGAGACTCGGCTTTCGGGCTCGGTCGGCTTCATTTCGTGCCGGCAGGGACCCATCGTCAACTGGAGCGAGGCTTCAGCCTCTGATCTCCGGCAGCGGGATCTGGTCTTCACCGGTGCGATCCCGACTCAGGCGCCCCAGAGTGAAATGTCAGGTCATGTGTCGCGGATATCGATGTAATGGATCCTCAAGCTCTAAATCGAGTCGATATGGATGGCAAATGCGTGAATCCTCATGGCAGATTGGAGCGGCAGCGAAGACGGCGAACTCAGCGAATCCAGCGTCGTCGGTGGGGGTTTGTACCTAGATCTCGAGATGCTCAAGCGCGAAATGGTACCCACGTAGATGAAGGTGTTAGCGTGGCATGTGTTCAGTGTGGATAGCGTGAAGAAGGTCTTAAAAGCGAAGGGACGTCGAGGAAGGGCGTGGATGTTGGGTATGACCAGCTGAGTACGATCGGTCGATCACCAGTGTACAGATTCCGATTACGAAATATGAAGTCATTGGGGCTCTTGTGGAAACTATAGAAGTGGTGGCCATGACCTTAGACAAGGTTTGCCGATCTTGAGTAGCATTGAGGGCAAATGCACGGACCCGCGATATGATCATTCGGCCCTAATGAACGAGGATCAATCTCAAATCTTGGGGTGTGGGGCCGCTTTTGGATCTTGTCTTGGACTTAACCGAGCGCATCTAGGCGTGGGTATGGGTAAAGACATCAAGGGTGATCGTGGGGTGGGGTTTCATAGAGCAAAGGGCCAGGCATTTGGGACTACGAGGCAGACCAGTGTAGCGGAGTGCCAGGTAAGTGCTGGGTATGAAAATTTGCGCCCGGCGGGTTCGACGTGGTGGGGCGGATCACGGATCTCCGTGCGAGTAGTGGTGAAGCCTTAGAAGAGAAGAATGTCTAAGTGCGCATCTTGGTAGTCAAGAGGGTGGTGGCTAACTTAACCATGTGCAACAGTATATTTCAAAATAGTTTGTTTATTCTTAATGAGTTTGCTTGACGGATCTTGTTGATATATTGTTGCTTTATTTAGATAATTGATTAAAGCCGTCATTTAACATTCGATTTCGGGTATCTTATTTGCTACTATACAATTTCTACTTGTTTTAATTCTATTTCATAATTTTTCAGTTGCAAGTTGTTTCAGCAGTGGAATTCTGCGTAATCCAAAAAGGGAAACAAATGTTGAAGGAAGTGGCTTTAACAACTTTAGCATCAATTTCTAAATCAACTAAGGTAAAACAAATCCCATAGAAAATTATTTCCTTAATTGATGTATTTGTTATCGGATTGATTACAAAAGTTAAAGTATAATTTGACTTGAGGATTGATTACAATACAAACTTGTATAGGCTCGGGATTGGGCTTGAGCTCGAGGTTAAGCTCGAGCTCGTTCATATGGAAAACGAGCCTAATGAGCTCAAGCCAAGCTTTTTTTTTTTAAATCAAGCCAAGCTTGAGCCTGATTTTAAGCTCGTTCAAAAGCTCGGCTCGGGCTCGAGCCCACTCATAAATTAACAAGCCTAACTCGAAAGTGTTCAAAGCTCATTTCATTTCATTTAGTTACCGACCCTAATTTGGAATGTGACTAAAAGTGGGTCTAGCGGGGCTAATTCCTTTGTCATGTTCTTCATCATCATTCCTACGCCTTTATCCATTCCTAGTGATGGCCCCTCGATAACACCTTTATCGTTCTTATACTATTTCCGATTCTTGAGTTAAATTTAGGATTGATTGTTCTTTGCTTGTTAATTGATCTCAAATAGCACATGCAATCCCCAGGTGGGCGTCTTAGGATTGGTTGCCATCACTAGCACCGGTATTAGCCATCGATAGGGAGAGCCGGCTACGATACCACGACCCAGGTGTGTAGCGCTATTTATCAACAAGGATAAAACGTCTCAATCTAGAGACCGATTCTCAATCTAGAGAACAGAGTAAAGCAAAATCTTAGAATTTATTGATAAATTAATAAAAGTGATATAAGTCCCTAAAATAAACTTTAAAACATCTATTTATACCTCAGACATAATATGGGTATAAAAGGAAATAAAATAATACAGAAACAACTAGGTAAAAAATAATATCCCCAACAATAATAGGAAAGAAATAATATCCCGAAAACAATAATAAGAAAGAAGATAATACTCACAAAACAATAATGAAATAAAATAATATCCTAGAAAATAAGATAATAGCTGAAACAAGCAAAATAAGGATTTTGGTTTATTTGGTTGGTCTAACGACCTGCATCAGAATGCCAAGTGGATGCCACATTAACATTTAACAGTCATTTGAACATTTTAACGGTATCAATCACATCAGAGGTTAATTTGAGCTACGGACGAAAACGTGAAGGACCTATTTGGATGAAAAAAAAGTTTGAATTATAAGTGAGAAATTTGAAAACCCAAGGGAATTTTACCTTTACCTTCGCAAAAAAGAGTAAACACTTTAAGTGTTATGAGAGCCTAAATATAACTGAGGCTCACATAGCTTACCATGCGCTTGAATGATTTTTAAAATCACTTTTGTTAAGTTACTTGACTAACATTTTTTTCTAAAAATGATTTTTATATTAAATGAAAAAAGAAAGAAATAATGCATTTTCAACCCCTATACTTTCTTTTTTTGTTGATATTTACCCCTTATACTTTAAAATGTTGAAATAAATTCCTTATACTATTGAAAACATAAAATATAAGTCATTTTTTAAAGATCGTTTGCGCGTGTTGTTGAAACATCGTTAAATGATAATGGAGAATAAATTCATTCGAATTATGGGCCACGTGGAAAGTAAGAATAATATTTACTTTAGTATTTAAAGGAAATTTAATCATGCGTAATAGAAAATTATCTAATTGTAATATTTTCCAAGGAAAACTCTTATATAAAATAATGTTTAAATAAAAAAACCCTCAAGTATATCTTAAATTAAGATTTTTTTATATTATTATCACGTAATTTTAATTTGAAATTATTTTTAAAAATATAGAGATTTGATAAAATAAAAAAAAATATTTATAATAATTAAAAAATCACTTATAATCTTTATTGAAAATTATGGAATTTAAAAAAATACACTTAAAATAATTTCACTAAAAATGGTTGACTTATACTTTGATTTATTTAGATTTAAATTTTGTGTTCAAATTCTGAGAAGTTAAAATTTCTTAATCCAAAATAGAATTAATGAGTTTAAAAATTAAAGGTAATTATTTTAAATTTGAACTAAATCAAAGTATTTAAGTCAAACTATTTTTAGTAAAATTCTCTTAAGTATTTAATTTTTATTTAAAAAAAATCATATTTAAAGAATTTTCTAAAAAATACTCTTTTAAATTATTATAACTTCTTTTAGAATTTTATCAAATATCTATTTTAAAAAATATATATTTTAGATTATTTCAAAAAATATTTTGAATTAAAATTACATGATAAGTCAAAAAAAAAATTTTAATCTATAATACATTTCCAGGATTTTTTATTTAAATATTTTTTTGTATTGTATGTGTCGGAAAAGTTGTGATAAAATAGAGAAATCCTATTTTTAACAAGTATAAGGATATGTTAAGTTTGAAGGTTTGAAAAAAATCAGTTTCATTTAACCAATTTTCACTTATTTAGTTTCTTAATTGAAATTTTAATCAAACCAATTTTTGTAAAACTTTTATCCTTTATCCTGTATAATTACTTAATATTTAATAAATAAAATAAATTATATTATAACAATTAGATCATATTCTCAAATTATATTTTGGATTAAGAAATTTAACTATTATTTAAACATGAAATCTGAATTAATGGTAATTATTTTAAATCTAAATAGACATATTATTTTAAATCTAAATGAAATAATTTTGAAATTTATCAAATATCTATTTTTTAAATTTAGATTAAGAATACTTATTAATGATTCAAAAATTATTAATTTATAATATATTCAAGGTTTTTATTTTTATTTTTATTTAAATACTATTTTGCATATTCCAAGTTTTAATAAATATAAAGATATGTTTGATTTGATTTGTAAAATCCAGTTGTATTTATCAATTTTCAGTTATCTAATTTCTTAATTTATTAAATTTAAATCAAATATTATTTATCCAATTTTTTGTCAAAAAAATTGATTAAGTAAATCAAATTGTTTTTAAGCAATTTAAATCAAACTGTTAATCTTTATCCTTAATCATAATAATCACTTAATATTTAGTAAATAAAATAAATTATAATAGATTAGACTATTCTCATTTTGGATTAAAATTTAACTTTGAATTTGAATATAAAATTTAAATCTACATGAAATAAAGGTATTTTAAGTCAAGCTTTTTAGTAAAATTATTTTAAGAATTTCTTCAAAAAAAAAAAGTATTTCCAACTTTTCAACAAAAATTATAAGTGATTTTTAATTATTATTAAGTAACTCTTTGAATTTTATCAAATCTCTATTTTTAAAAAAATTTAGATTAAAATTACGTGACAATAAAAAAAAAACTTAATTTATGATATATTTCAGGGTTTTTATT
This sequence comes from Tetrastigma voinierianum, assembly GCA_016808115.1. Taxonomy (NCBI): domain Eukaryota; kingdom Viridiplantae; phylum Streptophyta; class Magnoliopsida; order Vitales; family Vitaceae; genus Tetrastigma; species Tetrastigma voinierianum. The sequence continues at coordinate 5,519 of JAEQBH010009190.1, forward strand.
TTATTTAAGCATTATTTTATATAAGAGTTTCCTTTGAAAAATATTACAGTGGCATAATTTTCCTATTAAAGCAAAATGACTAACTAAATTGCACTGAATACACTAAAGCAAATATTATTTTCTACTTTCCCCCAAATGAATTTTATTCCACATTTATTGAGTCAGACAACACGAGTAAACGGTCTTTTAAAAAATGACTATATTTTATGTTTTTTAATTGTGTGGATTTTAACATTTTAAAGTGTAAGGGGTAAATGTAAAAAAAAGTGAAAGTGCAAGAGGTTGAAAATGCATTGTTCCAAAAAAATTCTACTTAGAATACATACATACACATATAAACATAACTTTTTGTAAAAATAGTTTCTAGAGGTTTATAATGTTAACCTTGTTAGATTAGTTATTCATAAAGAACTTGCATGTAGTTGTTAGTAGATTTTATATTTGAATGTTATATCTTAATTCAATATCATAGGATATTGAAGTCCAATTGATTCTTTGTAAAGAGATTTTAAGTCAATTTTGGGATTGAATTTGGAGAGAGCTATTATTATTCTATGAGTTTTTATGATCCTAGCTTAATTAAGTTCGTATTCCTTATAAACACATACTCCTAGCTTAAGCTTTCATGTGTGTCTCCATAAGGGTCTTTTGATAATATATAAAGTTACACATAAGCTTATAAATGACCTTTCCAGATCGAAGAAATTCATTAATTAGAGTATAATAGAATTACTTAATAAATTAAGATCTAAGGCACGCATTAGATTAAGATGGCCGACTGATCAAGTGATTTAATAAGCCTATGAGCAAGCCTAAATAAACCCTCTTAAAGGTTTAGCACATATAACTTTTATACATACGAAATGAGAAAAACCCTAGCCTCTAATCCTATAAAGAGGATTCAATATCCTTACATGCCAAGATCAATAAAAAGAAGCTAATTATATGAAAGGTCATGAGGTATTCAAAATCTATGCAAACCTCTACATTAATCATGAGTTGATTTAGAATATCTAGATATCTGTTATTTAGAGCGTTCAACATTTAAACGTGATTAGCTTTAAAAAAAAAAATCACAATTATTGTTTCTTAATCAAGCACCTAAATCTAAATTTCATGTTTTTGAATGCTTTAAATGCATAGATCTAAAAATCCCTAGAAGTAGCATGCAAACCAATTATCTAAGGCTTACAGTGAATTTAACACTTTCCTCTTCCATGAACATGTGGCTTACCATGTTAACTGAAATAAAAAATCAACAATCTTGCATGGGTGACATATTTATAAAAAAAAAAAGTCTCAATACATGCACCTAACCTCAAAACTCTATGGCCACCATTATTTAATTACCATGCACCATGAATGCTTTCTATCATGACTTTTCTCATAGACATGCAAGATAATAATGAAGAGGAAGGTGACAATTTAGAGAAAAGGAAGGAGTTCGAGCTATATGTTGATTGGAGTAAATATGATGAACCTCCATCAACCCTTATTAACACTTTAAGCTCCTCTCTAACACGTCTACAAGTTTAAAGGTTTAAATGTTGAGTTGGACTAGAGTATGTCGCATAAAGTAAATATATAGAGGCTCATAAAGAAGTTAAGAGCAAGTTAAAGTATGAATAATGAGTATTTGGAGCATTGAAGGACTAGTCTTGATTCCATATTGCAAAAGAAAGAGCTCTATATAGATTGATCACTTCTTTTGGGTGAGTACTTTTCTATAACCATGGACAAAAAAATCGATTTTTTCGGCTGAAATATCGTCGAAAAATTGGTTATCGACCGGCAACAAAGAGATATTGGCAACTGATAATCGGTTGAGGAAAAAATCGGTGAAAAATCGGTAGTCAGCGATGTCGAGCGAAATATCGAAGTCGATATTTATTGAAATTTGAGATTTTATCTCACGTCTTATGTCTTGGAATTTAAAAAATATTGGTAAATATTGGAGATATATCGGTAAATATTGGTAAATCTCGGTAAAATATCGGTAAATATTTGAGATATATCGGTAAAATATCGGTAAATATCGGCTATTTTGACTTAAATCAAATCCAACGGTTATAATTAAATCACAATGGTTTTTTGACAATCAAATGACTATTTGACTCAAAAATTCTAAAATCTTGCAAATCGTACAATTTCTTTACACACTCATTAGTACACATTCAGAAAGCTGAACAACTCTCAAATTATTTTCTTTGTGATTTATCTCAATATTTTGAAGATCTTGTTATGAATATTGTCTTCATCAAGATGATCATTTCATCCAAATAATGTAATGGAATTTATCGGTCTTCATTTAGTTTTAAATATTTGTGTAATGTAATTTCTCGATAAATTATAATGAATATTGTTTTGATAAATGTATATTTCAGCTTTATTTATATCTTTTTTATAATTCAATAAAGTATTTCTATGAATTTCAAAATATTTTTATTAATTTTCGTTTTACCGATATTTTTATCAAAATATCCACCGATATTTACTGATATTTCTAATATATCCGTAAAATCCAAGTATCGATATATCCATAATTACCAATATTTTGTTCCTTGTCTATAAAATGCGCAGTAGAGCTATAGTTCTTGTAATCATTCTTTTTTTATTTAGGAATGAAATTCATTTGAGAGAAAAAAAAAGGAGTTTATTGTTGTTTGTTTAATTTTACTTTTGAGTTAAAACTCCAACGTTTTCTTTTCCACTCCATTATATTGTATGGACCACTAACTTGGCTTAAGTCATAGGTTGAAAGAGTTTATTATTACTTTAGAAATTTAAAATTTAGTCCTTAATTTGTATTTTAGTCACAATGGATTATGGTTATTGCAAATGAATATAATAGAATTGCCAAGAAGTGGCAAGCAAAGCAAAACAATGCTCAAAGTATGTTTGAACCTTAAAATTTAACTTCCAATCGTCCAGAGCTAAAGACATTAGAGGGTACGTAAAATTGGATCTTTGTTGTAGTATATGTTTAGTTTAAAGTTGTGAAGATTGCAAAACAAAACAGCCTTATGAGTGAATTTTGACTACCACAGTGCCAAGGGTTTAACTTTTAATCCCCTCGTAAGTAAGTCATTGATATAGTATGAAAGTGTGTTTTGAACTAAGTTTGTTGAAGCCTCAGAAAGTACACTAAAATAGAAATATATAGAAATATGTAAAATATGTAAAATATATAGAAATCAAACTCATTTATTTGCTTATCTCTATTATATAGAAATATGTAAAATTTTGAAGAATTTGGAATATATTTGGTTTTCTTTTATATTTTCCATGGTAAAACCAAATATGAAAATTTTCTTAAGTCTTTTTTTTTTTTTTTTTTTGCCTAGTACTTTCAGGAGTTTCAAACTATAGCCTAAAGGATTTGACCTTTAACTTGATCCGTCTAGTATATTAGTTTCTCTAAGAATCGGGATCAAAGGGATGATCTTGTGTTAAGAGATGGATTGAATTGAAGAAATGATTCACTCTATTTAACCATTTTCCATAACATCGCTTTTCATTATTCATTAACTAATTTGTTTTACCTTTCGTACAAATTGATTGGTATTTATAAAACCTTTTAACAATCTATTAAGAAATAATGTCCTACATTTTACCGATCTCCTTGTTTGTTTTTGTTTAGTTTTACGTTTAGAATTGCGAACATGGTGATTGATGCTCTTGGTAGCATCTTCCTTATTCAAAGTTGGAGATGTTAGGGTTTTGCACATACAACTATCCAATGAAAAATTGTGGAGGGTTGTTCCAACCCTATTCTTCATCGATATATTATTTTTGGATTCAATTGAATAAAAAGCTTTGCTTATTGTCAAAAAAATGTCTTACATAATCATGTCTAGTTCATGTGGTAGAGCGTTCAACGTTCAAATAAGTAAGAGGCGTAGTGAGGAAGAGGTCACGGGGTTCAAATCCACAATATTAAATTACGTTATAGCCCCAAAATGTTATTTGTCAAAAAAATGGCCCACATATCAACCATTTTTGAAGAAATCCTTACATTGGATTGGACACGAATATTCTGTCTATTTAACGAATGTTTACACTTCAAAAAAATTCAAGCAAACATATCAAAATATGGTCCCTCAAAATGTTGTTGATTTTAGATTTTAGTAGTATATTGAAATCATCTAGTAGTATAAACATTGGGATGAATTGTATAAGGACAATGATAACAGTCAGTTGTGTAAAACTATAGTTGTAATTATGATTTTATTAATATCATAAAGTTTTTTTTTTAAATTTACTTTTCCATTATTGCTAGAATAATAATATTTTCCGTGATGTTTGTTTTTTTTATAAATACATAAACTCATAAATAAAATAAAAATCAATGTATGTCCGAGTCATTAACGCCTGATGTCTATGTTTTAAATATTTTTTTATAAATATCTGCTTTTAGTTATAATATAGTAAACTATTTTACTGAAACTTGAATCAGGATACTCTTTCTCCCCGATGTCACATCTTTTGAAAGCGTTTAACGCTCTATCGCATGAGTTAGACATGATGAGATGTTTTAAATATTTTAAGATATAAAATAAATTTGTCCTTTCCATCTTAAATTCTTATATATAAGAATTATCAATAATTATTTTACATACATAAGTTGATTTATCAAAATGAAAGTAAAATTAACAAATTCATGATCATCTCTTGAATTTCATTTTTTATTTTATATATATGCCAACAAATATATTATAGTATTTGTTTCTATACACTTGAAAAACAATGTAAAGAAATCGTTTAAGATAGGTGAGATTCCTCCTCCCATCAGTTTCTGCTCCCTTTTCCTCTCCATTCTAATAATCAACAACTTGGAGGATTTAATTTTATATTGGAATTTGGAGCTACATTATACCCATTTAACACATTTCTATTTGTATACAAAGTATTATAGAAAAAAAGGGTTTTTTAGTATTTTATATAAAAATAGAAAAAATAAAAATAAAAACCCATTTAAAGTGGGTTTCCTTCTAAATATATTCTTTTGTTGTGGATATATTATAAGAAAGAAAACTTTAGATAAATATAATTATCCTCTTTGTTTTATATATCAAAATTTAGTGATAAGAGAAATTGAAAGGAGAAAGGAAGAGAGAAAGGAATGAAAGGGCTTCTTCCCATTAGGATGTCATTATAGGCATTGGGTGGAGCATTTTATAGGCTTACAAAGGAGGGTAAGGAAGTCAAATTAAATGGTGCAGTGAATACGGTCATTCACAATTCTCAAAGTTCATGTCTATGACCATTCACCATATTAATGAATGAACATTTATAATACTCTCCCTTGAATGACTATCATAAAGAATATGTTTCATTAAAACATTGCTAGTAAAATTCAATGAGACAAAACTTAGCGAAGGAAAAATAGTATAATATTCTGATGATATTGTTGATTACTCTTATTCTGTTAGTATTGACTCGTTAAAACATTCTTCGCGTAAAATCCAGGAAGTAGAATGAAACACGAATGAGGGAAAAATAGTACAGTACATTAACATTATGTCATGGACAAATTCCCCCTCATGTCAATGTCCTTAAGTTGGTGCATTCAAATCTTGTACATTAGTTTCCTGAATATTGAGGTTGACAATGATTTTGTGAATAAATCTGTTAGATTATCACTTGAGCATATTTGTTGAACATCAATTTCACCTATCTTCTGAAGTTCATGTGTATAAAAGAATTTTGGAGAAATGTGTTTAGTTACATATCTTTTGATATAACATCATTTGGTATATTGCAATGCATACAACATTATTTTCAAATAATGTTGTCGAATTAATCTTGATAGAGGAGTTGCATGATTCTTGGATATGTTGAATCATTGATCTTAGCCATATACATTCCGCATTTTGCTTCGTGAATTGCTATAATCTCTTAATGATTCGATGATGTGATCACCATTGTTTTCTTAAATGATCTTCTTGAAATAGTAGTTCCACTATAATTAAACACATACCCTGTTTGTGAACTAGCTTTATATGGATCCGAAGGTATCACGTGTCGGCTTATATCCAGTCAGTGTTGCTTGATTCATTTTACTACATTAAATAGGCCCATGTAGTTGTTCCTCGGAGGTAGCCTTGATATATATTTGATACCATTTCCAATGTCTTTGGATTAAGGTAGGTGTACCTGACTAATAAATTGACAGAAAAAACAATATCTAGGCAAGTGCAGTTAGCAAGATACATAAGTGCACAAATGACATTAAGATATGATACTTCAGGACCAAGTAATTTTTCACCATTTTAACAAGGATGATGATGGGGTTTGAAATAATAGGTGCGCAGGCCTAAGACACAAACCCAAAACGGGATTAAAAACGGGCCCAGTACTAATAGGCCCTTGATGACATCTCCCAAATATAGACCCAAAACAAGAGTCCATATCACCTTAAATCAAGAACCAAAATCCTCACCCGATAAGGAAGTAGGATAATTCCCGATAGCGACTATCACATAAATCAAACCAAATCTCACCAATAAGTAGGATAATTCCCAATAACTGCTTTCAATTATCTCTTATTAATTTAATGATAAGGAAAGAAAATCCCTCATCCGATAGAATCATAAATCCGTTAGAGAAAAACATATACTATAAATACAAAGCCGCCCCGACCGGTGAAAGGTATGTAGACATATGCCTGAGAAACTTCATTCCTTAAGCCGGTTGATATTCTCTTCCCACAGAAGGCGGCTTAGACATTGGGGTGACAACGGACGAGTCCTGGCCGATCTTTGTTTTCTTGTTTTTGGAAGGAGCGACACCCCGAGCCCGGTAGGCCAGGCTGCCGATCCGGCCACGCTCGGCCAGTTAGGTTGAAAAGGAGTCATGTCCGGATGAAATGGGTCATTTTCCGTCAAGTGAATGAAGCGACCGATAGAGAACTTAAAGAGATTGTGCTTTATGCATATAAATATGCTTTAATATTTTTTAATATATCTTGATTGTTGAACGACACCATAGTAGGAAATGCTCAATCCTACAGTAGAGACAAAATTTTGTTTTCCTAAGATCTTTCATCTCAAATTCATTTTTCAAATATTTTGCTGTTTTTGTAAGCTCTTCAAAAGTCCCAACAAGATTTAAATCATCAACATACATAGCAATAATTGCAAATTCGGTTTTTGATTTCTTGATAAAGATGCATGAGAATATAAGGTTGTTCACATACTCTTCTTTCAGTAAATACTCGTTAAGGCAATTATACCACATGCGTGTAGATTGCTTCAATCCATTTAAAGACCATTGTAATTTGATTGAGCACATGCTACGAGACTTTGTACTATTTTCTTTAAGTAATTTAAATCCTTCAACGATTTTCATATATATGTCATTATCTATGGATCCATATAGATAAGTTGTAATGACATCCATGATACACATATCTAGCCCATCATAAATTATTAAGCTTATTAAAAAACGAAAAGTAATTGTGTTATTTGACAGTGAATCGTTTCCTTATAGTCGATATCGGATCTCTACGAGAAACGCGTGTATTTTCATAAAAGGCGTTGTCAAGTTTGAAGTAGTCTTATGTGATAATTAGAGGCGTAACGGAATTTGATAATTTGTGTGTAAAGAAGTCTACTTGAGCGACATTTCATGTGGAAATAAGACAAACATATGACCACCTCGTAGAGCATCTATTAAGACATAAATGCGAGGATGATGGCATGGTGATGAATAGGTCGCATATGTCCCCACGTGTATTCTTTAACTAGAAAGGCGGTGATTGAAATATAACTTCCTACAAAAGAAGGATTGTTTGACTATCGAATTGTTCTTGTGAGCAAGCAACACATAGGTATTCATTGGGTAAAAAATGCCACGGTCTTTGGTGGATGCCGTGTGAGTGTTCTATGATTCTGCATATTCAAAGACTGGGGTGACCCAGCATGTCATGCCAAAGAACAAAAGTCTTTGGGTCGTTGAACTTCTGGTTCATGACAACATATGACTTGATAGACTTTATATTTGTCTGATATAACCTAGAGGAAAGGTTGAAAGTTTTTCCATTATAATTTCTTGTCATAATAATAGAGGTAGTAAAGACATTTTGTAATACTTTCATTCATGGTTTTGATATGATATCCATTTATCACGAAGGATACATATAAATTAAGAAAATTATTTGTGGATTGCTGAATATAATGCATTATTGATATGGAACCTAGTTCCATTTTTTAGCATTATGTTTGCTCTTTCGAAGCCTTCAATTAAGTTTGTATTACTAGATATGGTACTCACGTTGACATTTGTTAATGTCAAATCTAAAAAATATCTTTTATCTCGAAGAATTGTATGTGTGGTTGCACAATCAACAAAACATACATCACCCTCATAAATTTTGAGATAAATAACACATGGAATTAAGATAAAACTACTAAAAACTATAGATAATATAAATAGTAATGTAATGGATGTAATAAGCAATGATCTTTACTTCAATTTGATATGAAGCATCATTCGATGTGATATTTTCATCTGTTTATCAAATAGTCCAAACATAATTATTCAAAAGAAATCAATTATCATAGTGAGTTGAAGTCTAATCCATTTATATTAGTAAGTTCATTTCCTATCTCTTTTCATTTTCTTTGATTGATGCTTCGTAGATGTTGGCGAATGTTTGGGTGTCTGACAAGTAAGCGCGAATGTCTTTTCATACCATCTATGACAATTATTCTCATGGGCTTTGGAAAGTGTATTTGAATATATTTCCCATTTTCTTGTTTGTTTCACCTTGGTATTATTCCACTTGTGGGTGGTTTCATGAGTTTCATTTCTGAGAATTTGGTCAGTTACTACACGGTTTCATGAAGATATCAAATTCCTTCCACGACCATGACCACGTCCTCGTCCATGTGTTTGAGATGATATCACATTCACTTCAATGAATGATTCAGACCCTGTTGGATTGGACTAGTGATTTCTTATCAAAAACTCATTATTTTGCTTAGCCATAAGAAGACATGATATCAATTCAAAGTATTTTGTAAATTTATACTCTCGATGTTGCTGCTGATGCTATAGGAGCACATTCGAGGCATGAAATGTGGTGAACGTTTTTTCTAACATGTCTTCTTCTGTAACTTTCTCTTCGCACAACTTTAATTGAGAATTTATTTTAAATACTACGGAGTTATATTCACTGACTATTTTAAAATCTCGCAACCTTTGGTGCATCTATTCATATCAAGCTTTTTGGAGAATCACAGTTTTTTTGTGGTCATATCTCTTATTTAACTCATTCCATAGGGTGAAGGATCTTTATTATAAGGTATTCGCTTTTTAAATCATAAATGAGATGGTGCGAAGAAATCAATGCTTTTCTTGCGATTATGTAGGGATGTTTGATTTCTTTCTTTGATGGTAACTTAAAATTACATTATTTCAAGATGTATTCGACATTAAGGATCAAGATAAATAATTCTTTCTAGTGATGTCAAGTGCATAAACTCAAGTTTTATGATATTTGACCTTTATCAGCAATCTTGATACATGATATAGTATTAGAATTGATTTTGACAAATAAAGATATAATTTTAGCTTATAAGCAAAACCAAGTATAATTATAAATATATAAATCGAAATAACTTTAAGCTAGGGTTAGGGAATTGCTGAGAGCAAACTCATGTTGATAATATATTTGTAGAATATATTATAAAAGCAGGACTTTAAATAGAAATATGTTATTCTCTTTGTTCATATATCAAAAGACTAGTGATGAGAGAGAGAAGAGATTGAGAAGAAGAAATGAAGAGAGAAGAATATGAAGAACTGTTCTCATCAACATGCATTATAGGTATTGGGTGGAGTCTTTAATAGGCTTACAAAGTAATCTTTCATTACTCTTTAGAGAGTGTAATGAGACTTGAATTAAATGGTCTGATGAATATGGTTATTTTAATTTGTCAAAGTTCATGTATGAGGTCATTCACTACATTAATGAATGAACATTTACAACATCTTTTACTTATTATTGTTATTATTATTTTAAAAATATTAAAAATAAAAGTTATGTTGTAAATCAAAAGAATTAGAGAGAAATAAGGAAGAGACAAAGAGAGAATTCAGAGGAAATTCTGATGATCTTCATTTCATGTTGATTAGGCCTATTTATAGGCTTATAGTGAGAAGGCCAAAAGCCTTTACATAAATGATACATTAATTGATGTACATAATGAATGACATTGTAATCAGCATATATAATAAAGTGATCCTGCGTAATCGATTGTGTCGTATGGTTGTTCAAAATCAAATGTTATAACCTCCCCTGGAATGACCATAACATCAAAGAACATGCCTCATTAAAACCTTACTAGGAAAAACCCGGTGGGACAAAAACCTAGTGAAGGAAAAAGAGTACATGTACTTTGAAAGTATAACTACCTCATTAAAACCTTATTAGGAAAAATCCGGTGGGACAAAAACCTAGTGAAGGAAAAAGAGTACAGTATACTTTGAGTATTTAACGCTCCCCCTGATGTCTTAATAATACCGGTGTGGAGATCTTTAGTCTCCTCATTCCAATTTAGCATAGAAATTTAACTGAAGGTCGTAGCGGTATTGTAGTGAATAAATCTACGAGATTATCCATAGACCTGATTTGTTGTATATCAATCTCACCATTGTTTGGCTCATGCGTGTAAAAAGAACTTTAGATATGCTTTGTTCAGTCTCCTTTGATGTATTCGCCTTTGAGTTGTGCAATACATGCGGCATTATCTTCATATAATGTTGTTGTTGTGTTTGAAATAGGAGGAAGACCACTAGAGTCACGAATATGTTGAATCATGGATCTTAACCACATGCACTCCTTGTTTGCCTCATGTATTGCTAATAATACGAATGATTGGAGAGGTTGCCACCATGGTTTGCTTAAGGATCTCCGAGATGGCGGTATTGCCACAGTAAATACATATCTGATTGTGATCGAGCTTTGTGGGGATAAAGGAGTATCGCACTATCAGTATAACCAAGTAGTCTTGGTTTTGGCACTTTAGAATAAAGAGCCCCATATCACTTGTTCCACGAAGGTACCTCAACAAATGTTTTACTCCGTTCCAATGCCTAAGAGTAAGTGCTGAGCTATATCTTGCAAGCAAGTTCCCTTGAAAAGGCTAATACGGCCTTGTCTGATTCTGAATACATTAGTGCTCCCAATGACACTTAGTATGGTATACGGACCCGAGGAGTTTCTCATTCTCTTCTTTGGGACGAAATGGGTCTTTATTCCCTGCTTAGTGATCTTATAATCATAGGGGAGTTAAGGATGGGCTTTGTCCATGTAAAAGCAGGACTTTCTCAATGTATGTTGATTGATGGGCAATCGTTTGAAAAAATACTCGATCTGCAGGCTGAGGCAATATCTAGTTTTACCTAGATCTTTCATCTCAAATTCTTTCTTTAAATAATTAGCAGTTTCTAGGAGCCGCCCAGGGTCCATATTAATTAATCATCCATATCTTGTATAATTGTCAAGCCCGACACATTTCTTGATAAATACATGGGCAGTTGAATTATTTACATATCCTTCTCTTAATAAGTATGTACTCAAACGATTGTACCACATTCTACCAGATTGTTTAAGTCCATACAAAGATCGTTACAACTTTATTGAATACATACCACGTGGTTTTGAAAATTTTGCTTCAGGCAATGTAAATCCTTCAAGGATTTTCATGTATATGTCACTATCTATGGATCCATACAAATATGCTGTGACAACATCCATCAAATGCATTTCTAGTCATACGAGGCGCGAATGTATTAAATATCTAAAGGTGATTGCATCATTCTTGTTGAATATGTCTCCTCATAGTCGATACAGGTCTTTGTGAAAACCTTGTGCATGAGGCGAGCTTTATATCGTCTGATTTCATTATTTTCATTTCTTTTTCGTACAAGACCCATCTATATCAAGGCTTAACATTTTTAGGTGTTGGAACTACGGGTCAATACCTCCTTTTAGCTAAACAATTGAGTTGCACTTTGAATTGCTTCTCCATTTTCCCAATCTTGTCGATTCGACATTCATTTTATAGTTTGTGGCTCAGTCATCGTTGTTTTGCATAATGCCCTTAGCCACTTGGAAAGAAAAGCATTACTAACAAAGTATTTCTACGGTCCCATATTTCTCCTTGATTCATATAATTTATAGAGATCTCTTCATTCCTTAGGAGATAATTAATTAGATTCTACGGCTTCTCTTGTGTGACTCCTTAACCCTTATGTGTATTTAGCTCAACGGGGTGGCTTGTATCGTAATAGGCTCTTCGGGAGTAATTTCATCAAAGATTGTACTTCTGAGAGTAAGCGACTTATTAGATTTTCTTTTCCTTGGAAAGAATCTTTGAATCCGATAGGGTCTTCCGTTTCGAGGCGTGGTTTAGATATCTTAGCAATAGCATTTCCCGAATCCTATAGGGTTTCCAATGTGTCTTTGGTGTATTACTTAATTTGGAATATGTGACTATCTTTATTCGGATTAGTGAAAGCATCGGTAATTGATGCGCAAGATCACTAGCAAATGAAGGATTCTTTGAACTTCTAGTTCGATTATTTAGTCTGAGGATCAAGATCTGACAATGATGGTGTATTCAAGTAATTCATGCCCATTTATTATAGAATTGGTTTCGCCCCCCTAATGGCTGGAAAGCAGATTCATCAGTAATGATACGTAAAGCGGCGATAAAAAGATTCCACGATAAGGCTCAGGTATTGTATAATCGATGTAGAATGAAAACCTACATAAATACCCAATCTACGTTGAGGACCCATTTTGGAGACGTTGGTTGGAGGAACTAGGGACATAAATGCACACAACCAAATACACGTAGTAAATATTTGGTTGGAACCGAGAAAACAATTTGTAAATGAGAGAAATCATGATCACCCGATGGGACGAAGACGTATCAAGTTACCGACATGTAGTGAAGCATATTTGAGATAAAGGTAATTTGGTTCTTAAGAGTAATGATGCAGCAATCCATTACAAATGCTTAATAGAAAGGTCAGCTAGTCCATTACGAGTATGTATAGGCAACGGGACAGATCTCTATACCCGACGTACGATAGTCATGAAATGCTAGAAAAATTCACGGCATTATCGAGCGGATAGTTTTAATAGGATGATCGGAAAATGTGCTCGAGTTTGATAATTTGTGCAGAGTAAGCGAGCAAAAGCAAGGTTTGGTAGAAAGAAGGCAAACATAAGGACCAACGAGTTGATGCATCAGCAAAAACCATAAAATACTTGAGAATGGTCCACTAGGTGAATTGATAGGTCCACAAATGTCTCCTTGAATACGTTCGAGAAATTGAGGTGGATCATAATCGACTTTTAGAGAAGAAGGTTGGGTGATAAACTTCCCTTGAGTACAAGCAATACAGTTGTAATGATTGTGACTCGATATATGACCATTGGTCAAGGAATGACCATTAGATTGGTGAAGTATACGCCTAAGCATAGAGGTGCCTGGATGACCAAGTCGTTCATGCTATAGAACGATGAGTGGTGAATTCTTAGAACCGGGTTGAGTGCATAAGATTGACAATTAGTAATGGTGGTTAGATATAAACCACATTCTAATGATCATGATTTTCAGGAATACATTTTGTGCCATCATAATTAGCGGTAATAGGAGAAATTCATAGTGTCATCACTCATTGTTTCTAGATGGTATCCATTCAAGCGGATATCCTTAAAACTAAACAGTGCATTTTGGATTGGGTGGAATAAAGGGCATCTTGAAGGTGGAGAATAGTACCACATGGTAGAATAATAGTGGCTTTACCGGAGCCGTCAATTAAGTTGACAAGACCGGAAATAGTAGTAACATTAGAAGGGGCTAATGTTAATTGGGAAAAATACTTCTTTTTCTGTAAAATAGAATGAGTTGTATACGGTCGCGATTAAATATCTCAGTGATATTATTTCAGGGTGGCAAAGTGGGAGAAGCATCCATGTTGCTTCAAAGTTATAGAAAAATAAGGTTTAGAAATTAAGAAAAGAAATATTGAAACATTGAAAACCACGTGGAGAAATGGAATTACATAGAAAATAAAGAACTAATCGGAAATTGACATACTATCACCAATTATATGGAAAATATTTCCATTGGGGTTCTCAAAGAAATCAGAAACATCAAAGTGGGGCAAATCCATGCCACCATCACCATTACCATCAAAGAAATTGACTTCAATATCCTTGCCTTTGCCTTTGATTGATGCTTGGTAGAGATCAACCAAAAGTTTGGCGTCTGGCAGTGCGTGACCAATGACGGAGTCATACCACATCTATAGTAAACATTATCTTGTTGGCGTTGAGTGATATTAATGCAGTCGTGTGGTTGCACGTGGTTGGGAGCTTCCCTTTATTAGATTGCTTTTTCTTATTTTTTGAAGGGACCATTGTTCACGATTACAAAATTATCCTGCGGCCACGCCCTCGACCACCACCACGTCCTCGTCCTTTCCCCCTAGACGGCCCATTTTTGTGCCCTTGTCTAGTGCTATGGGGTGAGGCAAAAGTAGCATTTGCTTCAGGAAATGCTTTAAACCCTGGAGGACGAGATTGATGATTTTGAAGCAAAAGTTCGTTATTCTTTTTAGCCCGCAAGGGGACATCACGATCAATTCGAATATTTAGTAAATCGGCTCTCTATGTGCTACTACGGGAGCACATTAGAGGCGTGAAAAGTGGTAAAAGTTTTTTGAGCATATCACTCATCGGTGATATTCTCCCCCTGAAAACTTTAATTGCGAAATGTCTGAAATAAAGCCGAATTGTATTCGAAGCTATGAGACTTAAAGTCTTAGGCCCTTAGTCTGACCCGATCATATCTTGCTTTAGGAGTATCATATTGTTTTAAGTGGTTATATCGGTCTTTTAAGCTACGCTAGAGGACCAATACTGGGTCTTTTCTTTATGGAGTATTCATTCTTGAGACTCTCGAAACCAGATGGCGAAGGAAAATTAAAGCTTTAGCGCGATTCTGTGGGATCTGTTGTATTTTCTTTGATGGTTTCTCACGTTGAAACATCCCAAGTGTATTTAAGCATTAAAATCGGGATAAGTAGTTGTTGCCCGAAATATCAAAGACAGCAAATTCCTAATTTAGGTTAGACATATTACGAAAATAATAGAAATAAATTAAGAAAATTTGTAAAAAATGATCAAAATTTAAGCAAGAATAAATAAATAAATATAGATTCTTCAGAATCAAAATAAATGACACCATTTTCTTGGTATAATTTTTGTAAAAATTCTTCAGAATTTAAGAAGAATTCTTATAGAATTTAAAGGGATTTGACAAAATTCATCTAAATTATTACAAAATGGAATTCTTCGAAATTCAAAGTGTATGATAATTGAGTTATAATTCTTGAATAGAATTCTCTTGGAATTCATGTTAAATTGAAAAAATGGGTATCAAATGCTTCTGGAAATGAAACCATATAGAAATAGAAAAAATAACAAATAAATAAAGTAGCACAATGGTAGAGTGTAAACAATAGTATGATGGAAGTTATTGGTTCGAATCCTGGGCTGAAAAGTAACAAGAAATAGAAGTTGGGCCGAATATTGTCCGCTTTGGCCCAGCCGAGAATGGAAACCTCCGCGGGTTTAAAGCGCGTACAGCGGGTTAAAGGGGCGCAATAGCATAAACCGCCAAGGACCTCGTGCGGGGCGATGTGGGATCAACGAGGATCCTGACACCCCATCTCGAGCATCGTGCTGATAACGTGTTGTAAATCAAAAGAATTAAAGAAGAGAAACGAGGAAGAGACAAAGAGAGAGGGTCGAGAGAGTCGATGATCTTCATTTCATGCTGATTAGGCCTATTTATAGGCTTATAGTGAGAAGGCCAAAAGCCTTTACATAAATGATACATTAATTGATGTAAATAATGAATGACATTGTAATCAACATATATAATAAGTGATCTCGTAATTAGTTTGTCATTATGGTTATTCAAAATATAATATTTATAACAAGTTGAGATTTTTACTATCATTTATTAATTTTACTTGTTTCCTAAGTATTATGGGATCCATCATGCCTATCTCATATAGTCAATCACTCAGCATTTTAAAATGCAAGGGCATAGGGAAGGGGAAGGGGGTCCGAGGTTTGAGTCATAGTGAAGATAGTTTATTATATTATAACTAAAATGTTTAGCTTTAAAAAAAGTACCATGGGAACAAATTATATATGAAAAATTAAAAATAAAATATTAGATATTAAAATTATTTTTAAAATGTTATTTAAGTAATTTCATCATTTTTTATATGGATCTGTTTGCTTATTTAAACATCCTAGTAGCTTGATTATACTTGATTGTATAAAGAATTAAAAGTTCAGGTACTTGATTGAATAAAAATAAAGCTGAGACACCAAAATAGAAAAAATCGAAAAGTATAAAAACTTAATTGAACACAAATAAAGTTGAGATATAAAAATAAAAAAAATAAAAAAAAAGTTTAAATTCTTGATTGAACAAAAATAGAAAAAATCACAAAGTTTTGCCATTGAACAAAAATAAAGTTTAGACATCTAAATAGAAAAAATAAAAAAGTCGATACCCCATTTATTTTATTAACCTTCAAAAAATTTTAATCTTATTCTCCACGTGATTCTATTTATAAAAAACACAAGTATTAAACTTTTTTTTTTAAAAAAAATTTTCAAAAAATAACAAAGTAAAAATATAGTTTCTAAAAAACATTCTCAACATTAAAAAAGTATTCATTTAAAACACTTCCTAATGATTTTCGTGAAAACACTATTTTTTTTTGTTCAAACGTGAAAACAATATTAAAAAAAGAAAAGAAAAGGCCCCGTAATATCCTTCAAGGGACTTGAGCACCTGAAACCAAGGAACAAAATTTTGATTTTTTCGATCGAAATAACGGTTATCGACAGGCCCCAAAACGATATTGTCAACCGATAGTCGTTGGCCAAAAAATCGAATAAATCGGTGAAATATTGGAAATTCCTGATATTTCGGAGAAATTTCAAGACTATATCTCACGCTCTCATGTGATGAAATTTCTAGAAAAATATCGGTAAAATATCGGTAAATATCGGATATTTTGACTTAAATCAAATCCAACGGTTATAATTAAATCACAATAGTTTTTTGACAATCCAATGACTATTTTGATTTTAAAATTTTTTATAAATACCCATAAAATCATATAATTTCTTTACAAACTCATCCATACACATCCAAACTCCATTTAACTCTCAAATTATTTTTTTTTGTGATTTATCTCAATATTTTGAAGATCTTGTTATGAATATTGTATTAAGTGAGATGAAATCATAAATCGAGGAATAATGTAGTAGAGTCGCGTCTTACGTTTTAGTTTTAAATGGTATTATGTGTAATTTACTTGATAAATTATAATGAATATTGTCTTGAGTGTATATTGTTTGTTTATATCTTTTTATTGTTAAACAGCGTATTTATGAATTTTAAAGTATTTTTGTTAATTTTCGTTTTACCGATATTTTTGTCAAAATATCTACCGATATTTATCGATATTTTAATATATCCGTAAAATTCAAGTACCGATATATCCATAATTATCGATATTTTGTTCCTTGCATGAAAAAACCTATGGAACATGTTTACTCCGGGAAAGATGAAATTAACACTTGATGTGGCAAGCATGCACAAATTTGTCTCCCTACTGTGCAAGCACTCGTCTCTTGTAAACAAGTAGTAGATCAACTGGAGGCTCTGCTGGCGGTGCAGGAAGGAGTCAGAAGACGTCTTTCATGACTTGGCTGCAGGGTAAGGGGGGATACATGGAGCAATATGGAGAGGGAGATGAATCTTGGACTGACAGTGGCTTTGCAAGCTGGTGGGAAGAAGCGAGATACATGCCAACAACAACAGATAAGATATGTGAGATTGTGTTTACCTGTTGGGCGGTTTTGGAAGAACAGGAACACTCCTATTTAGACCAACAAGTGTAATACGTGGCGAGAGAAATGCTAGCGAGTATGGCAACAAACTCACACCCGCAGGTGATCCCGCAAGCAAACACAAGATTCGATTACTAACTCTCCTCGTTGGTTCGTTCCCTCCATGCCCAGGCTAGCTACTTGAAGTGCAACATTGATGCTGCTCTCTTCTTGGCACAAGAAAGTATAGGCTATCTATGGGATGATCACCCGGGACTCCCACAGGTAACACGAGGTGGCTGCATGCATGGGGCGCGGGTAGACCGTATTTAGGTCACAGACGGGATAAGCCAAAGTTCGATTATTATTTTGTGTATTAGTTATTTATTTAATTATGCTTTTGATTTATAGGGTTTTAAGATTTATCTGTTAGGGTTTGTGATTTATACATTGGGATTTTTAGGATTTATACGTATGATTTTGAGATTTATTCGTTAAATTTTAACCCCAGTGCTTATAAATAACGTCTTATATTTATTGTTTTTAGTGAAGCTTTATATAATATTGAAAAGCTAGAATTTCGTTTTATTTATTTATTTGCTTCTTAATTTATTGTTCTTACGTGTCCATTTACAGTGTTTGATATTAGAGGCGTAAGCTTTGATCAGGAGATCAGTTATTATGTTGTCTGCGTGACTGCGTGCATGGGCCGATGTATTAGCACAGGCTTTGAGTTGTCGAGATACCTTGTCTTGGCTGAAAGAATTGCGGTGGAACAGGACGGACAATCCGATGCAGTGTCTAAAATTATTGAATATACTTCCTCAATTAGGGTGGGTGAGGGACTGTAAATGGTGCTGAATCAGATTTTAGAGAAACAGCCTATTTCCAAGAAAAAGAAATAATAAGACCTATCTGCTGGTAAAGATGGTGGGAGGATGGTGGTTCTCAAGTCAAGGCTGCGAGCCAGGGCATGTGAGCGTGGGAGAGGAGGGCGGCGCAGCTGTGTCGTGAAATTTTGTGGAGTGCTGTTCTGGACCAGAATTGGATCCATCAGGCCGTTCATGGTGGGTCGTGATGTACGCCAATAAGGCGCGTGACTGCACGTGAGAAGCAAAGGAAAATAAAAAGATGATAAAACTTAAAAGTAAAACGCTGCGTTTCAGTCGCCCGGCTGGTCGTAACAAAGTGTGACACAAAAAACACCCAGATTCGCTGCAATTTCTAGTTCTCAGATTACAAAATTCAGTTCTACCAGCCTTCTCATCTTTTTTTCTATCCTTCTTTCCTCTACCTCTTATCCTCTCTCTCCCCTGATATCCGTATCTTCCTTGGACCTTACGCTTCCATCAACAAACCCTACCACTCCTCTTTTTCCTCATCAATTTCGTGTTTCTCTTACTTTTAGCATCAATGATATCGGATTAAGGTGATCTGAGTTCTGGATTTTCTTTTGATTCTTTTATATTTTTTTTTTGGGTTCTTTCCTTAATAGCCGACTGATCTGATTGGGTCGACGGTTGGTGTTTTTCTTTTGACGACTCACGGATCTAGTATCGTTCTCTTTTTTGTCGGCTTTGTTTTTGAAAACCCTTTTGATTTTGACCTGCGATTGTGCACCATGTTGGGGGTTTTATTTAATTGGGAAGGTAAAAGGTAAGAGGCATAGCTATGTGATTTTAATGTTCTTGAAATATATTGTTTTATTTTGTCTCTCTACGTAAAAAGTTTTCAACATCTTAAAAAAAATTCACGGGTTTAAGGTTAATAAATCTTTGAATTAATTAAACAGTGTTTTCGTTTTATATTTTTAATAAGTTGAAGAGGCTTGTTGTCAAGTCACGTCTGAGCCGCATTTAAAAGAAGATTGACTTTAGGATGGGTTAGGGCAACGCATGTTTTAATGCAATCAGGGTTTGTATTGAATTTGATGAGCAGTTTAAGATTGTTGGATCCCGGTGGGACCAGAGTTTCAGTCTTTTGGGTCTACGTGTTCCTGTAATTGAAGTGATAGGTATCTTTATAAATGAAAAACATGATTTTTAACTCAGGTTATTAATTTTAGATTATACAATATTTTTGTAGGTTTCAATGCACCTTGAGTTTGGAGAAATTTATAGTTTAATTTCTTCGTTTTGCCATCATTTAGATTCTAAATCCGGTTAAAGGGTGGGAAGTTCAGATTAATTGATTGTATTTTATATTATGTGCGATATGATTTCTAGAATTAAAACAAGCAGTTCATGGAGTTTTAGTTGTTCAGTATGCGTGATTTTTGCTGCTTGAGTTTTTTATATTTCTAATGGGATTATTAGGTGTGTTACATTATCTCAGCACAAGAAAATTAGGTATATATCACCCAATTGAATGTAAAATTTGAGGCTCTTAGGCAGAGCAGACTATGTCTTTTTACTGTACCATTATACCAAAAAGAATGGTAGCTTCCTTTGCAGGTTATCACAAATGTGGATGACCAGCAGCCTCATCGTAGTATATGTTAACACAGTTAATGTATATTAGATTGGTTTACAACAATGCAGAGTGTGTGTAGGATTTTGACTAACATCGATTTGGTAGG
The DNA here is from genome assembly GCA_016808115.1 of Tetrastigma voinierianum. Classification (NCBI taxonomy): domain Eukaryota; kingdom Viridiplantae; phylum Streptophyta; class Magnoliopsida; order Vitales; family Vitaceae; genus Tetrastigma; species Tetrastigma voinierianum. The sequence continues at coordinate 26,044 of JAEQBH010009190.1, forward strand.
AGCAGATCAATATGAAAACTACTTGGTGTGTGTACTTGGATTCTCATCTGCGGGTTTGGGTCACTTTGCAGAATTTTGGAAGGAAGCTAGCCTGTCTTATAGGGCAGCTGCTATTTAAATAAGTAAATTCTTATACCACTTGCATAACATATGATGTCAATCTTTTGTTTGTCTCTTTTGATTTCTAGCTTCCAAGAAATTCAGTTATAGGTGTGGGCCTGCATGTTTAATAGAACGCCTTGAACTATTCCTTCCTTTTGTTTTAGATTTTTATCATTGCTTCAACAATAGCAAAAGGTATTCCATAGAGACATTTTGTAGCATGGTTTAAGCTTGTGGTATAAGGATCTAGTCATGCCAGCACTGTTTGCTGTTGGGTTGCTGAAATATCGATTTATGCCTGTGTTGAATGAACTCTCTTTGTTATAATTATTTTTCTGAATAAACTTCAGCCATGTGTCTACATTTGCTCCAGTTTCTTAGAAGTTTTCTCCTTTTTTTTTTCCCTGCCTTTCATCTGAAATTTTCTTTGATTTTTTCTGAATCATTGAGTCGGTGTTATTCATACAAAGTTGATTTTGACTTTGAAGCGGTTTGAATAAAATATTGGATGGCTGATGATTGTACAAATGGATAAAATTGAAACCTTCAGCGGGGCTTGCTCCAGCGTCTTTATGACAAGGTATCTAGTTTTTCTTGCAAAGTTTGGCACCTATCGATTCCAGCTTTCTTCTGTAAATTTTCACAAATCAAATAAATCTGTCTAAATATATTGGTTCATGGTATGTGACGATTGTTTGTTTGGCAGAATATTTGGAGTTGGAGGAGTCAGGCGGTGAGTGTTCAAGCAGGAATTCCTCAGATCTAATGCCTGGCAGCAAATGCGTGAGAATTCGCAAACCATAATTCTACGAAGTCATCTTTTCTGACAGCATAATATTGAATATATACTCTGGCAGTTGCATTGCCGGCGAATTGAGGACACTGAGGCTCAGCTCAGTCCTGCTGCTTTAAACTAACCAGGCTCTCCGGCCATCTCAAATTACCCAAAAGGCCTCGTCCTGTCGAGTTGCAAAAATAAATCTGATTTAGAAACTTCCTTTCTGAAGCACTAAGTTTTACCATGAACTAATTTTAAAATCAGGCCAAGTATGAGCTTCCTCTGGAAATTTCTCTGAGGAGTCAGAAAGCAGGTGTTATGGAGAGAAAGATGCTGAAATCTACAGAGATTAGAAAGGGTTGATATCATGTCGCCGTTGTTTGATATACTTGGTGATCTGCTCGTTACAAAGGACTATATGGGGAGGTGACTCAGAGCTTCGTGATTATGCTGCAGCTTCCAGTTACTATCTGCAAGCTGTCTATCTATTGCGTCAAGTGGAAACCCTCATCATCAGGTTCTACTTTTGAATTCTATACTAGTGACTCATTTATACTAATTTTCCTCCTCATTCTTTTCCCCCTTGTGTGGATTATTTCATTAAAATTTATTTCTTTCAGCTGGCATTATTGGCTTCCCTATTCTGGCGATGAGTTGGTGGCTGTATACCGGTACTTTCGGGTTTAGCTGTCAAGATGATCCCTTTCAGCTGCAAGGAACTCAACCAGTTGTGCATTTGAGAAGGTATTGTTTCATCTGTTTTTCTGTGTACTGTGCTGTTTTTGTTAAAATATTTAGGCTGTTCGCTTTAATATTCTGCCATGATTAATGAATCCATATTCATCTTATCCTATTAAAATTTCGTTTCATGTCTTTTCTCTTCCATGCTGAGACTAAGCAGCACGCAACAAGCAGAAACAGTAGTGGATTCTTTTCCTTAAACTAGGTTCTAATTGTTGCACACAAATTGTGTTTGCTTGTTTATAGAGTAGTTTTTCTTTTTCTTTCCTCCCCAAACTAATTTAGTTCTCTCCTGTCTCACCTGCCCTGTGCATGCATGTGAATGTTTGTAAACACTTACATGTCTTACTGTGCAATGTGACATGCATGTCTCTGCAAAGGATGGTGCATACTTCGCATGTGTGATTTTGTACGGGTGTGCATGCGTTGTCTATCTGTGTTGAATAGTCAAAACACTTTTAATATCTTGATGGCAACTTATTTTATTCTAAAAGAAAATTCATGTTCTCTCTAGAATGTAAATTAGACCATTGTTTATAAGTTGTCATGATTGATTTTTGATTCCCTCTCTTGATCAAACTGACCGTCAGAGGAGCCCCCAAATGCCACACTTTCCTTTCAGGAATGGAGCATATCTAGAAATGAAGCTTCAACAAGGTTTTAATAGAAAAACAATCATTTGTAGCTTATGGGAATTAGTGGCACGCTTTCATCATCCCAAACGCCTCTATACCAACCTTCCATCCCTCTAATTCCATAAGTAGCAATCCTGACTTCAGTGACAACTTCCACACCATTATCTCATTTGTACTTTTCAGAGAATACATTAAGTAGACTGGAATTGGAATAACATGATGATGATTCTGAAGCTTGACAGCGCTCAGAAACTGTCCTTAATTGGACAGATTGTGGTAATGGTAGTATTGGTGGTAGTCAAAAGAAGTTATATAGTATATATTGTTGAGGAGCATTGTACGAATATGAATGGATGGTTTTGATTTCAAACTTGATTGGGGATAGCTGATATTAAAGATTTAGTGAGGGCCTTCCCATACATTTATCTCTTTAAATCTTAAGAAAGCAAGTGGCAGGCTTAGAAGAGAGTTTTTTCTAGGCTCAACTGCTTGGGTTGGGTTAGATTTGCAGCCACCAACCTCAATTAATAAACACTTGGCTTGAATTACAACTTGATCTCTAATCAAGGTGCTCAACCCAAATCCAATCCAACCTTTTTCTAAGGATTAGGGTTAAGTTCTGATTGGTTTAGGATTGATTGGTTTAGACTCAGGTTTGGTAGTTTGTTCAGTTTGTAGGGGTAAATTTGGATTACAGTGAAGACTGGGCCCATTTATAATGACATTTTATCTATTTTTATAACAAGAATTTTTTTATTCGTGATTCACAGAATTAAGTTAATAATTGGAAACTTCATTTTTGAGACAATAACATGAAATAAACATAGATCTATCTAGAAAAATGGAAATATAAATAAATTTGACAACTTTTTCCTTTAAAATTATTTGCAACCAAATAGAACAAATATTATTATTTGGAAGTCTAGGTTAGGTTGATGTCTTTGTTGATTAACATGATGTCATTTGCAGTGATCTGAGAATAATATGGTTGTAAGTCAAATGATAGGATGTCTTAGTTAAGTCTTCAACTCCTCTTTGGCTAGTCAGATCATCAGAACCCTGTCCCTCATGTAGTATGAATTCTTGGTTACCATTGAGGATTTATATTTACTTTGCTGGGGCAGCTCTTGCATAGTAGATTTGACTTTGGAGTAGCTCAAAATATGGGGTTGGAGAATTCCTAATAGATGTAAATGCAAAGAAGATGAAGAAACAGGGATCATATACTCCTTCATTGCATGGCTCGTGCAATTTGTCGGTTAGTTTTTTGCTTTGTTTGATATACAATGGGTTATGCACTCTACAATCAAGGGGATTTTTCTTAAGCTGGTGTGATTCTTTTGTTGGTAAGAAAAGAAGAAAGGCACACAGGAAAGTTGTGTGTGTCACATGTTTTGTACTTTATAGAAGAAATAGAAAGATCCTTTGATAATTGTGTGGAAACCTGGGCCAATTAAAAAATTCTTTTCTTGAGGCCCTTTTCTGGGGATTAGGGTTAAATTTTATATCAGGGACGAAAGATCTTTGTATGTTACTTCAAGTTGTTAATTAGGTTAGGCTTCTTGTAAGGTGTGTTTGTATGACTTTTTATGTCTTAACTTTTGACCCTTTTTGGTGTTTTTGGTTGCTTTATATCTGTTATATAGTATCTATTGTCACAATCATACACTTTGTATCTATATAAAGAACTATTATACTCTGACATACATGTTTGATGTCAGGGAGTTTCTCTGGCTGTTTTGGGGATTACTAAAAACTGCCATGAATCAAGTCTTTCATATGGATGTTTCACCAAGATAGAGAGGAAGGGAGTAAAACTCCATCAAAGGTCAACATGAGACAGTATTAATAGGACAACATCCCAGTATATGGACCATTAAGATTAGCCCTAAGAAGAATTAGTTTGATGTCTGATGAGATCACTTTTTACCAGCCTACAGTGTGCATCATAAGACATTGCACAGCTTCAGTAGCCTGATCAGGCTCGAAGCTTGAGTAAACAAGCTTACTCATGGCTTTCCTTGCCTCTTTGGTTTATTATTTTGCAGGACTCTTCACATTGAGTCAACAGTTATCAAGATGGAAGCCTATCATCATCCAGTTCAGAAGAAAGAGATGAACACAGTGGATGTTGCAGAGGGCTCGTCTTGCTCATTATTAAGACTAGATCTCATTACTGCATTAAGACCACAAGTATGGACATCAGGAACCTGAAGATCAAGGACTTTGCTGCAGAAATCCTTACTGAAGAAACCAGTTCACTACAGAATCATTCTTTCTGGGTATTTGGGATTTTATGGTTCTGCACCTAAAGGAATCATGTAGGCAAGGACTCTGGATCTTTTCTCCTTTCAGCTACCTTACACATTCTGGTTTTTGTTGAATGGTTGACACTAGTAAATCAGGATGTTGCTGCGGGCATTAAAGTGACTGAAGAAACTCTTAGCTGACCGATTGATTGTTTCAGGAACTGACATATCCTTTCTGAATAAATATCTTTGACCAGGATCAGGTTGAGTATCCATGGGAGAGTGAATGAAGGTGGAGCTGTTTTTCTGGCATGGAGCAGAGTATGAAGAAGGAAGCAGAAATGCAGAGCTTGCCCATATTGGGAGGTTACTTGAGCTGAGAGGGACTATTTGCCCTTTGCTTATTTTCACTGAAGCCATTTGGGACACTAGGAGGCTTAATTATATGGAGGCGTGGGCAATGAGAAAGAGCCTGATGTGACAAGAGGAACAACACACTCTTGGGAAGGCCCTGAATAGTCATGGATAAGGACCAGATCAGGAGGGATAGATGTGTTTTTGTTGGAGGAGGCAGGGTTTGAAGCTCATGAACCTTAGACCTCAGAGTATCAAGGATAGTTTGTGTGCTCTCACTTATTTGAGCCATAACATCTAAATCAGATATGGGCTGGAGACTGCAGCAGGACTGGATATGGGTGGGATGTAACAAGAAGTACCAGATTTGGAAGGGATGAGAAGGACAGGTGGCTTTTTAAGTAACAATGAATAAGAAACGATCTGAAATCAGTGGAATGATCAAACTTGAACTTTTTCTTGGAGCTGGGCTTTGAAGGCAAAAATACATACTGGCACATCAGACCACAGTTTATGAACTGGACTATCTCTAAAAACCCTTCTCAACAGTATTCACTTCAAACTTTATCACTGATCTGGATTTGGAGCCTGGAGCTTGGAGCTGGAAACCTAAATACATTTCATTTGTGGTTGTTGATTTATAGATAGTTCAGTCCTCATCCTCTCAACAGTCTTCATAAACTACAGGCCTGAATACCAGTTCACAAACACTTTATCTATTTATAATGTTGACTCCCAGCATCACAATGATAAAACCATACTTCAGAATAAACATGGAGAGAGCAAACCTTCTGCACAAATCGTTTAGAGGACTGGGACTTTGGAGAATGGACACAGGAAGCAAGGAGGATGCAGGAAAATTTCAGTTGTTTTGCATCCTGCATCCTTTACACTTCCCATCAACAATATATGACTCATGGAGGAATAACAGTAAATATATTTTTATGGTAGGGTCAAACCACGGTGATATTCCATCAGAAACAGTTCGCTAAGTCACTGGTTTAAATGTTGATAGTTGAGATTATAAAGGGAGCTTCAGTTACACAGAGACCAGAAAAGGCTTGATGAAACGACCTACTTCATTTCAGGAGCTTCACTGGTTTCAGCTCTGTTCCACTTCAAACAAATGTGGACAGACATCTGACCAGGACTGACAGCCAGATCCATAATGGACAGATTATAAACTGGTTGGATCTGAATATCAGTTTTAACCGTTGAGAGCAGGCTTAGCTTCAGTTAAATCAGTGTCACCCCATGCAAGCCTTCAAATTGGTGATAGCTGCGACAATACTGACTGGGACAGACCAGCACTTTGCCCCTGGAAAACAGTTTAACGCGATCCCAAATCAGAGAGCACAAGAATGTGGCAGGATCATCAGCCTCGCGGGCATCTAAAACTGTATCACGAACAGCAACAGTAATCACAACAACAGCAACAACTCCTGAAAGAATATCAACAATTTACTCCACTACCAGATCAATATCAGGGAGTCACAATGGCGGGTGTTATTAGTGTGAGATCATTGAGGCATAGATGGTAAAGATCATGGTTTCTGAACTTGCATCTGAAGTTATAGATTTGGTATTATAAGTTTTGTAGTTGATTATGAGCTCTTCTTGGTAGGTTCCTCTGATTTAGTGTTTGTCTGTTCTTTAGGTCATGAGCATGATTCATGGTGATCGTCCTGCATTTTTGTTGTTTTAAATTCGGAACTCAACATTGCAGCGTGCCAATGTTGTTAGTCTTTGTTGGAGGATGGTGTGTTGGCATCTTGCAGGCCCTTGCTACTAAACAAAGTGAGTATCTCCTCTTATGTTTTTTTTTCTAGATTATCCATGAATCCAATAGTCAGCACCTCTTGTTCAAACATTGTGTCTGAGTCATTTTGATCTCTTTGATCTGGAAAAAGAAACATGGTGCATACAATATACCTGTATATATATATATATATATATATATATGTTGTTACTTAAACAGAAGCTCCTGCTAACTAGTCATGAACATATAAACAAGAACTAAGATTCTCTACTTTTATATAGATTGCTTGGAGGCTCTCAGCCCAGAGGAAGAGAATTTATGGAACTCTATGATGTGAGATTCGAGGAAGTAAATGCTTTGTCTGGGTCATTTGGGATGGGAGATATAACATCTTAGTAAAGATCGTCCACAGTTCTTGAGAAACGTATTCAAGAAATTTAATTAGGAACACAGATAGTGTACTCAATAATTCTACTAAAACTATGATAACATTGTAGATGCTGACATTGATATTATCGTACCATCATCATCATCATGTCAATATCATCATCTATTCATCGCTGTGCTTTTCTGTCAGCTGGCTGATGATAAATGTTGCTCATCATGCTGCCTTACCTAACCAGTTTTCTGTTGGAAGCTTGGGCTGAAATCTGAGGTTGCTGGGAAGGCTACCTGGTATCAGGAAGCTAAATGAACTCTTAAGGGGTCATAGTTAAGCATTAAAGAGCTTTATTATATCAAGTTGGTTCAAATGTTATGTCTGGATTATGAATACTGTCTATGGTTACTACTATTTGCCTTTGCCTAGTACAAAAACTGGCCTTTCTGTGTTTGAGAACGCAAACATCTTTTTCTTTTAATGAAATAATATCTATGGGTTGTTACCACTGTTGAAATGTGAGGTTGGGGGGAACTGTCTCTGTTATTTTACTAGTAGTGCCTCTATTATAATCCCCTCCCTCACACTTTATCGTTTGAGATTTTATTAGTTTTAGTATGGGAATCTACGGTTTTGGTAAATTGGGGCTCAGAATTTTTGTTCAATATGGCCTAACTTGAGTGGGTTGTTAACGTACATATATTTTGTCAGAGATAAGTTTGGCTCCCTGGAAGACTCGTTTTGTTTCTTGTAAAGACTCCTTATTATAGCAGTAGCTCAAATTGCACTACTTCCACTTATATGCAAGTGTCTTCCTTATTCTCTTATCTCACTTGGAATGTGCTTTTAATACATTCTGGTGCTGAGGGAGCTCAGCTGTGGTTGTAGAATAATATAGATATATTAACATATATATATATATACACACACATGGGACTACTCATTCCTATGGGAGAAATAGGAATGAGGTTGTTATGGCATGTGGCTGATATTGAGAATAAAAGGAGGCAAGTGTGGAGTGGAGTGACGACATTATCATCCGGCATATCCTCTTTGTTGAGGGGATGAAATAATAGGTTGGGGGTTTCGCTCCCATTGTATGGTACGGTATATTTAGGATATAGGGGGTATTTTTGTAATTTGGTAATATACAGGGTTATTATAAATTTCCTCATATGTAACCCTATTTCGGTGATAGTGAATTTTTGAATTGCCGTTCCTGTGGATATAGACACACTGTCGAACCACGTAAAATCTGTGTATTGTGTTATTGTTTTTTTTCTCTGATTCTTATCACCATTGTTGCATGATTCACAACAATTGGTATCAAAGCGTAGGCTACGATGACTACGATTTCCCCTACGAACATAGTGAAGTTTGATAGGTTCGAGAACTTTGGATTATGGCAGAGGAGGGTTAAGGTTGTGTTGGTGTAACAGGGTTTGATGAAGGTGTTGAGTGGAAAACAACCCGAATGAATGAATGTCATGAATTAAAAGTTAAAAAGCGAGGTTGTCTTGACTATCAAAGATGTCTTGGGCGATGGGGTAATTATCATAATATCATGGATAAAGGAATCTCTGGTAGCAAGTGGTTGAAGTTAGGAGAGTGGTATATCAAAGTCATTGATGAACAAGTTACTTCTTAAGAAGAAGTTATAAGTTCTAAAGATGGTAGAGGGGTTAGCACTAGATCAACACATAAACGTGTTTAATCAGATCATTAGTGATTTGAATAGAGTTGATGTGAAGTTCGAAGAGGAAGACATGACATTGATTAATGAATTACTTTCGACTCTTGACAGATTTGGTTACTACTTTGATGTAGGAAACGAAAACCACCGGAATTAGGAGATCATCAATGCCCTATTTTTAATCAAAGGGAAGAAAGGCCGGTGGTGTAGAGTTCACGGGGTGGAAGGCATGTGCAGGTAATTGGGAGCGTGGGAGAAACAAGTCTCGGGTGAATTCAGTAGAAATAAATCTCGATCTAAGTAAGGAGAAGGAAGGATATTTGGTGGGTACAAGTGTAAGAATGGTGATGGTGATATATAGCAGCTTGTTTTTCGTCAGTTAAGGATCATTTAAATACAGATTCTTTGGATTATAGTTCAACATCATTTCTATATCTTATAAGTGCACCTAATAAAAGTGTTTGACCTTACATTTAATGAAGTCTGGGTTGTATTATGAATGGATATTGAATTAGCTGTGTAGAGTTCATCAGGATAAGAATTCTCCAGGAGATAAGTGTTTTGATGAACATCATCAGAACAGTGTATGATCATTGAACATCATTCTTGGACTGGGGAAGAATATAGTTTGTGGGGACTGCTGGAAGCGGTAATGATTTTAAGTACCGACTCTTAGTAAGATAATCAGAAGGTGAGCAAAGGTATCATGGCAGTGATGGAAGACAGAAGTGCAAAGAGCCATCTAGTAGTGAGTACCTGGTGTAGAGTGGAGTTACAGCCAGTAGAGCACAGGTTAGGCAGTATGACCTTGTAGTATATGTGATTAGGGCATATGGGTGAGCGTGGGATGATGGAGCTTCATAAGAGAAAACTATTGAAGGGTATCAAAACATGCAAGCTCAAGTTATGCAAATATTGTGTTTTTGGAAAACAAAATAAGATGAAGTTCAAGATAGCCACACATAAGACAAAGGGGATTCATGATTATGTTCACATAGACGTTTAGGGCGGTCTATGGACATCTTTGGGAGCGAGTGTATCTTTGTGAGTTGTTGCAGTCACTCCACGAAGGAGGGGGAGGAGGAGAGAGGGTTTTTACAGTTCATACTTCATGTGACCTGAGTCAAAAACTTTTGCCAAGTTTAAAAATTTGTGGAATTTGGAGTGCTGAAGAACCCGAGCATAGAGGAGGATCAAATGCCTCCAAGTAAGACAATGCGAATTTTGCAGTTCAAGATTCTCATGGTGTGTGGGAACGCTGGAATTAAGAGGCTTCACGATTGGAAGACACCACAACACAATGGTGTGGTAGAGAGAATGAATAGATCCTATAAGCCAGCGGAAGGCTAAATATATCATATTGAATGCAAGACCCCAAGAAGGGTTACTGGAGGCGGGTGGGCATGACATGCTACTTGATGTAGTCACCAAGGGCGACGTCAGATGGGAGAGTTGCGGAGGTATAGACGGTGTGGGGTAGACTACTTGGGGTTGAGAGTGGTGGGATGTATCCAACCTATGCACACATAATGCTGGAGATGAGAGATGGCGAGTGAGTCTAAACGGTCATCATATGGGGATATCAGAGAAGAGATTAAAGCTTAGGAAGGAATTTGTGTGATAAGGTAAATAAGATAGTGATTAGTAGAGATGTTATTTTTTTATGAGAAAGCCATGTTGTAAAATACTTAGAAAGAAGAGAAGCAAGCTTCAAAAAATCATGACAATCATGAGTGTGTGGTATAGGTGGAGCTAGAGACAAGGAGAGCTAGTGCTCAAAATGCAAGGATAGTACTTTCGAGAATGGGGAGAGCTAGTAAAGATCGGCGATATATAGTATGGCCTCGGGTAGAGACAAAGGCGATACTATCAAGCCACCACTAGATATGGTTTGAAGGATTTGGTTTCTTGTATAATCACTAGTAGTGGATGGATGGGTGCTATGGAGGGAAGGGGAGTACAATCTTGCATAAGAACCAAACATGGCTTCGTTAGTGGAACTTCTAAAGGGAAGATGGCTATAGGGTGAAAGTGGGTGTACGAGAAGAAAGAAGTGGTTTCGGAAATGGAGAGTGAAAAGTTCAAGGCTCGCCTAGTAGCAAAGGGTTGGTTACTCATAGAAGCATGAGGTTGACTACGATGAGATATTTTCCCTTGTGGTTAGACATACCTCTATCAGAACAGTGTCAAGTTTGGTAGCGTATTTTGATGTAGGTTATAAGCGATGGATGTAAAAACTTTCCTTCATGGTGAGTTGGAGGGGTTTATCCATGGTACATCTAGAAGGGTTTCTTTCGACATGGGCCAGGGGAACATTTGGTTTGTAAATTGAAGAGAAATCACTATATGGAGTTAAGCGTTCCGGCAATGGTACAAGAGATTCGACTCCTACATGATCTGAATTAGCTACAAAACCTGTGAGTATTACTGTTGTGTTTATGTGAAGAGTCTTGGCGTGAGTTCATCTATTTTCTATTGCTTTATGTGTGGATGATATCTTTGATTGATCTGAAAGTATGAGTGAGTCAACAAATTGAAGATTTTGGTAGGCAAGGAATTGGCATAAGGATATGGTGCGACCCAAGAGAATTCTTGGGATGGGAGATTCGTAGAGACGGAGCTCTTGGGAGATTATGGTTGTCTCAAAGTGGTAATGTGAGGAAGGTGTTGGAGAGGTTCAGCATGGAGAATGCAAAACTAGTAAGTACACCTTTGGAAAACCATTTCAGATTGTCTACTACATAGTACCTAAAGACAGATGATGATGTACCACCTTGAGGGAACAAAAAGTACGTTTTGGTGATATTTCGTGAAAAATCGGAAAAAAACCGATTTTCGAAAAATCGCGGCCCCCGTGAGCATATCAGAGGAATTTTGAAAAATACTCCCTGGTCAAAATATCGGTAAATGTCGGTAAAATGTGGTAAATACTCGGTAAAATATTGGTAAATATCAGTGAAATGCTCCGGATAATCCCACTATTTTGACTCCAAATTTTTATAAATACTTATAAAATCATACAATCTCTTTAAACTCATCCATACTACATCCAAGGCTCGTTTAACTCTCAAATTATTTGTGATTTATCTCAATATTTTGAAGATCTTATTATGAATGTATCTTTATCAAGATGGGATCCCTTCATCAAATAATGTAATGGAGCCACATCGGTCTTCATTTTGGTTTTAAATTACTAATGTAATGTAATTTCTTGATAAATTATAATGAATATTATTTTCAATAATTGTATATTTACTTATTTATGTCTTTATAAAGTTTCAATAAATATTTCCATTAATTTCAAAGTATTTTTATTAATTTTTGCTTTACCGTCTTTTAAATAAAATATCACCGATGTTACGATATTTAAATATATCAGTAAAATCGAAATCTTCAGATATATCAGTAATTCGATGTTTTGTTATTGTATCTTTTTGACATGTCAAGGTTCCATATGCAAGTGTAATTAGGGTGCTTGATGTATGCTTATAGTTTCAGTACAAGACCCGGTTGGCATAGGGTGCTAGTGCGGTAAACTAGTTTCTATCGAATCTAGGACAATCGCATTGGGATGCAATCAAGTGGATCTTCATATACTTGAGGGGACTACGGACTATGACATCATGTTCAGTAGAAAGTAGAGTGATTCTTCAATTATAGGATATGTGGATGCAGGTTATGTAAGGGATTTGGATGACAAGAGGTCCACCATAGGTTATGTGTTCACTCTTGGTGGAGGACGTGTTTGTTGGAAGTCTGGTACAGTTTCTAGTTGCATTATCTACTACTGAGTCAGAGTATATGGCAGTAGCTGAGGCTACTAAGGAAGCATTGTGGCTTGTAGGATTGATCAAAGAGTTGGATATTCAGCAAGGTGGAGTTCAATTGCGTTGTGATAGTCAGAGTTCCATCTTTTTGGCAAAGAACTAGGTGTATCATGCAAGGACCAAACACATAGATGTGAGATTTCACAAGATCAAGGAGTGGGTCTCTTCTGGTGAGTTGCTGCTTAGGAAAATTCATACTTCTGATAATGCAACAGACATGTTGACAAAACCTATTACCACATAAAAGTTCAAACACTGCTTGGACTTTATTAATATTTCTAGATGCTAAATGGGAGATGCCCTGACCTATTGCCTTAGGTGGAGTTTCAAGCCATGATTGGTTTCTTCAAAGAGGTGAATATTCGTCAAGGTGAAGATTGTTATGACATGTGGCTCATATTGAGAGTAAAAGGGGGCAAAAGCCGGACACCTTCTCGCCTTGTGAACTTAGCTTCCTCATTTTTATTTCAATGGCAAGTAGCACAACTCCTCTCCAATGGTGATACCCTAACCTCCCTTTGGCGGACAATGGGCAAACTTGTTTGGGAAAAGCCACCAGCATGATGGATTAAATGTAACAACAGTACTGATGGTTTTGTTTAATTTCTCTCAAGAACAGAAACTGGGATATGGATGGATGGATGGATTAATGTTCGTGATGCGGTGCTGTAGGCCCAAATGATAATATGCAAGTGGAATTAGACTCCTTACAAAGTTTATCCCAGGCCGTAAATAGTCAACAGTCTGCTCCAAGTTTATCCTGTCAAGTACCTCCTGTTCTTCTTTTGATGTCCAATTTTGGGGATCTTATCCCCCCACCTTAATCTTTGTGAACCGTCACGTTCTCAAGCTAATTAATAAATAGACCATATTTTCCTCAAAATAAGTAGCGACAACAAAAAAGCCTTTTACTATAAAGTAAATGGACAACTTTGATAATGTGTGTGTATATACTTAAATCAATAAATAATAAAAGCAATGTATTGATAAAATAGAAATAAAATTCTCCAAAAAAGCAAAAGTTATACAAGCATTGCTAAACTCATTAACAAAACAAGAATTTTTTTTTTGGACATATAGTCAAAACCTAAAGGAATTATAATGTATGCCTGAGTATAAATAGGCTTTTATATAAAAATAGAATGTGAATTATGAGATCATAACATATAAAGTGTAATTAAGAACACAATGTTAACTACTCATGGAACTTAGTATTGAATATAGTGAAACAAAATTTTCTATCATGAAGATAATCACATTTCATTTTTTAATTAGTTTGACAGTGCTAGAATAACAAAATATGCATCTCATATATGTTATTACAACGTATTTATATGGATCCATAAAAATGATATACATGACAATCTATGAAGGATTTAAGTTGCCTAAAGTAAATAGTACAAATCCTTATAACATACTCCAATCAAGTCATGATGATTATTGTATAAATTAAAGTTATCATCTGAATGCATATAGTATAATCCCTCAAGGAGCCACTTGATAAAATTATGTAGACAAGAAATCATAAGGAATACTATGCATATATCTTTATTCTATTAAAGTCAAAAACTTCAAATTTGCAATCGTAAAGTGTATAATGACTTTTAAATCTTGTTAGGTCTCCTAAAAAGTCCATAAATTAACAAATTATTTGAAACAATAATTTGAGATAAAAGATATTGGAGAAACAAAATTTTGTTTACTCTCAATCATTTTTATTGGAGTTTTAATATTTCAATCAATATACATGAAGGAAAATTTGAAGCTTTTTTATTTAGATAAAGTTCATCCTTTAAGTTCTCTAATGATTATAGAGTCACATGATGTGAAAATGACTCATTTCATCTTTGCAAAATATATGAAAAGTTAGGTAATCTTAAGGTCATATTTTGAAACACTATTTAATTGCATTAAATGTATCTTGTCAATTGCATATACTAGGCCTACTTTTTTTTTAATCAATTTATTAGTAAAATAAATTCAGCTTCATGTAAAGACATCAAATTGTGTCAAAACATATATTACTATTTACTATACCTTCATGGAACTACTTATACGAGTCTACTTAAAGGAATACAACTACTTAGATAAATAGATGTAGGATACATTTCAAACCACCCAAGGTATGTGTTTAATTGAAATGGTAGTACACATAGTTTTGCTATTTTATTGATCTATCCAATAAATAAGCTAGTTTGTGATATCCTCTAATCATTAAATACTTGCAGGTTCATAAAGTAAGTCCTTGAATATATGATTAAGATCTATAATTAATATATTCCAAGAATCATAGACTCTCTTTTATTAAAGACAACTCAACAATATTGTTTAAAGATAGTATTAATTGATTACTACTCAAAAAGTATGATTTTTGTAAGCCTTTTCACATAATTTTATGTCATTTACAGTAGTAATTAACCCTAAATAAGCCAATTTAATACTCTGATTACCATGTTTTGGAGCATATTTTTGTTGTTTTAGTATAGAAAATGCTCCAAAAGTACTATTTTCCTAATGTAAAAAGTCTGAACTTGGCAAAAGGATGCACAAAGAGGAAGGACATTTACCCAACAAGGTTGCCAAATTTTTGCACATGATTTTGCTTAAGCTACTAAATTATGCGGAGAAAGTTGTATTGAAGAAGCTAGGCGAGTAAATGGAGTTTTGTATGTTTCAAATGAACTAAGGAAATGTCAAAGCAAGAGAAAAAGAGTTGGTGAGCAAAAAGGGAAGAAATAAGGCTTTTGTCAATTTCAAGCGAAACCTAATGTTAGAATTGATAGCTGTACGAGAATCATGATTCTCATTCATACGCCATGCCAATGTCCAAAACCCTAATTTGTACGGAAACTGATTTCTAGTGACTTTAACTTCCTAATTATTCTTCATTTTTGTGTTTCATTCTCATTCTTTGTTTGAGAATCATTGGTGAACTTAATTTTTGTCCCAACTTATTTGAGAAATAGTAGTTCATCAATCCTAATTGTTACATTTTCATGTGTTCATTAATCTTTGGCCTTAATATTACTCAGGAGGAAAATCAATCTTTATAGACGACCCTAAACCACTATATTACTGTACCTTGTTGGGACTTTGATCGTTGAATCCCTCGATCGTCAAATTGTAGGGGCTTTGATTATCAGATTCCCTAAGCATCAACAATGCAATGTGAACTTGCAAAAAGGGCGTTCGCCTCTCCGATGATTAAGTCAACAAAAAATGCGGAGAGGGAGAAGAGAATAGGAGCAATTAGAATTGCTTACCTTTACGAAATTCCCTCATTCCTTCTCATGGTAGGATTTTATCTCCTCCTAGTTTAAGGGAGGAAATCTTCTTTTTTATCGATGACTAGTTCTTCCTTATCGGAGATTATTTTCGCTTTTCCAGGATTATCTCTCTAAGGAGTAAGAGATTCGGAAGCTAGAAAATTCGCTAATAATATCGCTTTTGCGGATTTTTTGCTTTCAGGTGCTTATTCGAAACATACTTCCCATATGGGATAAAATTCCCATATGGGGTAGAATGGCTTGGTGGCGAGCAGAGTCGGGTGGGTCGCCTCGGCAAACTTGGAAGGTTTGTGTGCTCCAGGCGGTACATAGATTCTCCGTCTAAGTGTTAAACGGTCTTGGTGAGGCGAATGGTACTCATAATGCCCCCCTTTTCCTCCGGCTAGAGTTTTTGTGCTATTTCAGTTGAGGGAAAATATTGTGGTTTCAAATGTTGAATGCTGAGAGTTGAAAGGTTTGTGAAAAATGATTAGTGCATTAAATGCGCTCGGAGGTGACGCTTGCGTGTGTTTAAGGAGCATGGGAGACGCACACCTTCCAATGTGCATCCTAGCATCTCGATTACGGCAGCGCATTAATTCATTTGTGAAGCCCTTCCCCTATAAGTAGGGATAGTGGTCTCAATAGTGGTTTCTTTGCGTTTTCTCAAAAGGTTTTTATTTTTATTCTTGTACTTCTATCCTCCTCTGCTAACCACGCAAATTTCCCTTCCAAAGGAGCCATCGGAGACTCTTGACGCTTTGACGACTTTTGATTTTTTGGTGAGTGTTTGCAACTCAAACCTTTTCCACGTCGCTGGTTTGCTTGAGTGTCTCCGTGGTTTGAGGTGTTCTATTAGTTTTTGCGAAGGTTTTTGGTTTACCTTCTTTAGGTTTATCCCTAGCGGGTCGTCATATCCCCAAGGGAGATTTATTTTTCCTTTCGAGGGTTCTTTTCTTTCTTCCTTTTTTTTTTTTTTTTTATTTCTGCTTTATGGACCTCAAGTTGACCCCTTCTTCTACTCCCCCTTTTCTTATCTGCCTATAGAATGGCAAGAGGAGTCCACGAGAGGTTCCGACAGTCGGGGTTAGAGTAGGAGGGTACCCAAGAGCATATTGCAAGCGATCTAATTCTTTGCCATGTCTACAAAGGAACTGAGGTTATACAGTCAAATTCCTGTCGAAATTAGTTTGGAGACGTCAACGATACGACTACCTCAACTTTTGGGGAGGCACATAATGTCATCTATTTTACACGGAAAGCGGGTTTCTTCTAGCGGGCTTTACCTCCAGTTCCATCATTGGTGAAACGATTCCTTTACTTTACTTGGAGGCACCTCTGCTTTCATTACATTCGAGGCGCTTTTTAGTTTTGATGGGTTGTGAATTGTGCTACAGATTCTCTTCTGTTGGATATCTCGCTGGTGGAATACATGCTTTATTTTTGCACTTTAAAGCTGGGATGAGGCCCACTACGTCGAGTCCTTAGGCGCAATTATGCTGGCTCACGACCTACTAAGATGGAGGCGAAAGGGTTCGTCCTAGTTAAGGGCTTGTGGTATGAAATCCCTAGCTCTCTAGGGCTTCCTTTCAATCTGAACCAGTCCCTTACGTTTCCGGGTTTGTCTCCATTCCTGTTTTGGTACATCTTTCACTTCCTTAGGTTGTGGGTGTATTGACATACCTATCTTCTTGATGATTTGTAGATAGGCGCAGACGAGGCCGACTGGTCAACTAGGTGAAGAAGGTAAGGCTAGATCGCATCGGCTGGCTGCTGGAGATCACAAAGAGGGAGCGCCATCACGAGCTCCTTCTATCGCCAGAACACAACGGGATTTGGGCGCGATCCTTTCCCCGCGCCAGTGCTTGTTCTTCCTCGTCCCTTTTACTTGGCCCGAGGTCATTAAGAGCGATCATTTGTTGTGCGGACCTTGGGAGTGGTTGCACGGAGGGAGCTACCTGGCGGAGGCGGAGTTCAGGGAGGCCCCTTATGCGGCGAGTTATCTACCCTGCTGGCCTTGTAGAACCTCAGAAGCACAGCGGTGACAAGAAGAGAGTCCCGAGGCGGGCCAAAGGCTACCAACGAGGGACTTGAGGGGTTTGTGGACTGGACGAATCCGACAGTTAGCCAATTGGCCGAAGAGAGAGAGGTTGAAATGTTTGGCCTCGTCGTTGGATTTGCTATACGGATGTGTAAGCGAGTTGCCAACTCTCGAGGAGGGATATACCCGACGCAGGGTTCCGGGTGTGAGCGTTTTAGGCCATCTAGATCTATTAGGAGGTCAAGCTGTCGGCGGTGATTGTTGTGGACTTCGCCGAAGCACTGAGTCCTTAAGATACAATCTCTTGTCGAGAGTCTTGCCAAGATGCCTCTTGGAAATGCTTGTGCGTATTTGGAGGATGAGATTCTAGCCGAAGAATTTCCCCGCGTTGATGATCCATCTATTAAGGCTTCACTTGTCGAAGCGACCAATGCGCCGCCATCGCTAGCCAGACGGGCCTGTTTCACGGTTGATGGTGCCCAAAGGCCCTCTGATAGGCTGGTACTTAGTTTGTATGTTAAGCCAATGAAGTGGGCTAGGCCCACGGAGGATGCGCTGACTCCTAATCAAGAAACTGCTCGGGCACTCATTAACTACTAGAGGCCTTTTGACTAGAGGGACCCTTCCGTTGCGCACATGCGCGATATTTACCCTCACAGCTCCCGCCTACTAGCGATGGCTCGTGAGGAGGAATACTCTATCCCCTTCCCCGTCAGCCTGGATAAGAGGTCCTACCAGCACATGGCCAAGGATGGGATGTATATGCGCGACCACGACTTCGATGAGACTGCCGAATTGGTATGGCTAAACTCTAATGTCTGACTGTTTGTTTTGATGTTATGATTTCCTTCTAATTTTCTCTCTTTGTAGGCTGTGACGGTTCTCAGGAACATGGGGCACTAGCATAGGGAGCTTCACGTTAGGCTAGAGGATGCCGAGAGATTACGTCTCTATGCTAAGGCAGCTTCCTCCGAGCATTGCGCCCTCGAATAGTCCTTAGGTAAGGCCTAGTCCCGATCCAAATATTGGGAACTGAAGGCCAAGGAGGGCTCCGAGAAGAAGGTCGGTGCGAAAAAAGAGGCAAAGAATAGGAGGAAGCAGTTCTGTTCTTGAAATTTGTCCTTTATTGGTGACCTTGGTGACCAGGGTGACTGGCTAGGGTCAAAGATGCTGGCTAGTTGCGGAAGGAAGCCGGGGCGGGTGTAGAGGGCTGGGGCGTGGGTAGGGTCGAGGGCTGCCAGACTAGAGTTTGATCAAACGCCTCCTGTTAGGCTTGGGATGCCAAGGACGGGTGTCTTATTTCAGTCTCAATTTGGTAGGACAAGGCCATGGAGGAGGAATACCCGGAAGGCTCTGGGGTGATTTTTGCCTATGGGTAGCTGGGTGTTTGTGTTTTTCAAACACAGCATTTGTGAAGACGATCCGGAGGTCCGGAGGTGTGGCTCAACGACCCGCTACCTCTTGAGGTGGCTGTGAACCTGGGTGTCACGTCGGGCGACCTGAGGCCACTCTGACTAGTTCTTCAGACGAAGTAAGTAAGGAGCCGAGTGGAATTCTTCTTGTAGAGGACATGGAAAACTCTAGTTCCTCTCTCTCCGTTCTTACTTAATTACAACCTTTTGTAAAGGGGCCTTGGCCGGTCACCATCATTTGTGTACTCTTCGGGCACCATTGGTGCTTCAATGAAATACATATTTTTGTCTACTTCTACTATTGCTTATTTTTTACTGATGACGCTCTTAGAATTTCTCATTTGCTTAGGCCATTAGTTCTTTCTTGTACAGCCTTTCCTCAATTTCTTGGTTAGGTCTTCGGCTTTAGGACACTAATACTAAGTTGGGGCTTTACAAAGGTTGGCCATTGTCTTTGTGAGACAGGCACCATCCTTCGAGAACCTTGGTTGTAGTCGAGAGGCCAAGGATCATCATGAGGCTTGATCATGTACCGACGAATTGGAGGCCTCGTATGGTTTCTTTTTGCAGGAAGTGCGTGATGATCACCAAGTTTGGTCTTTTGTGAGTGCTAGTAGGCTTTTGATCCATCGTGCTTGACCTTGGGCTAAGGGCCTTGGAGCCAATGGCCAGATGTGGGTTTAAAAACCACGTACCTTATTATAGTACTATCTTCATGTTTAGATGAGACTAGAAAATTAATGCACACGTAAAGCTTGTCGTAAGGTGAAGGGTGATTGGTCACAAAGCGTGTGGGTAACACGCGCATCCCATCATTGTTTGCGGTGCATGATTTTCTGTTGGGGCATTTAATGCATATGTTGGCGTTTCACCCCTATATATAGGGGTCTGACTTCTAGTGCCACCTATTCACAAAGTCTTTCACCTGTTGTGATTTCTCTTCCTCCTTTGTTCTTGTGAACTAGCAATGATAAAGGAGCCATGGGGGAAGACTGTCAAAGGGCTCTGGAGCCATCTTTCACCTGTGGCTGTGGGTGCTATGGGTGTTGTGTGTTCAAGCGCAATATCTGTGGAGACTAGCTAGAGGTTCCAGATTGTACGCCTAACTCTCCGAATTGTCTTTTTCTAGAGTGCGTTATGGGCCTTCAGTCCCCCCCTGTCTGGGTATCCTTTGGAGACACAACCATCAGGGAGCATCGTAGAGAGGTGGCGGAGAGATGCGGTAAAATTTGCTGGAATTTAAATGAACATCCATAGTGTGGCTGCACTTCTTCTTCCTCATTTTTCCGTAGTGGCCTCTATATGGCCACTTTTCTTCTTCATCTTTTTCCCTAGTTATCCCAATATGGCTACTCGAACATATATCATAGTGTAACTAATGACACCCTTGGCGCGTTTACAAGATGTAATTTTTTGTAACCGGCCCAATATGGCCGCTTAGACATATATCATCGTATAACTAATTATGCCATTGACATATTTATGAGATATAACTTTTTGTAATTCTTTGAGCAAAAGTCACCCGGCTAGGACTGATACTTTAAATACACCGAGGTTAAATTATATTTAATTAAGTGCCCTCATTAGGCTCCAGCCTCGGTGGGCGAGCTAAGTGCCATGGCGTGCCCCAGCATACCCGCTGGGGACTGTCCAATGCTATGGCATGCACTAGTATGATAAGGATCATGTCTGGTATTGCGAAAGTGCTAACAGACATGGAGCCTCAATATGGTCCTTTGAGAGTGCCAGTAGGCTAAGAGCCACAGTCTAGTCTTTGGAAAGTGTCAGCAGGATATCAGCCATATCTGGACTTTTATGAGTGCCAACAGGCTAAGTGTCACAGTTTGGTCTTTGGAAAGTGTCGGCAGAATATCAACCATATCTGGACTTTTATGAGTGTCATTAGGTTAAGAGTCACAGTTTGGTCTTTGGAAAGTGTCAGTAGGATATCAGCTATATCTGGACTTTTACAAGTGCCAGCAGGCTAAGAGCCACAGTCTGGTATTTGGAAAGTTCCATCAGGATATCAGCCATATATGGAGTTTTACAAGTGCCAACAGGCTAAGAGCCACAGTTTGGTCTTTGGAAAGTGCTAACAGGATATCAGTCATATCTGGACTTTTGCGAGTGCCAGCAGGCTAAGAGCCACAATTTGGTATTTGCAAAATGCCAGCAGGATATCAACCATATATGGACTTTTGAAAGTGCCCTATCATAGAATGAAACTTTTGCACTTTGCTTTCAGTTAATGCTTTTGTTAAAATGTCTACATGTTGTTTTTCAATGCTACAATGCTGCAATTCAACTTCACCATTTAAAACCGATTCTCTGACAAAATGATATCGAGTCTCAATGTGCTTTGTCCTCCCTTGATGAACTGGATTCTTAGAAATATCAATGGTGGATTTGTTGTCACAATATATTTTTGTTGGTTGCATCTGTTTGTGCTTCAAATCTGGTAAAATTCTTCTCATTCATATAGGTTGACAAGTTGTAGTTGTTGCTGCTATGTATTCAGCTTCTGTGCTAGACAAGGTAGTAACTTGTTTTTTTGACATCCATGAAACAACTACTTTACCAAGACAAAAATCAAAGCCTATAGTGCTCTTCCTGTCATCTATGCACCTAGCCTAATCACTGTCAGTAAAAGCTAGAAGTTCACAACTTTTATCTTTTTCATAATCCCATAATTAATTGTCCCCTGAACATATTTCAAAATCCACTTTGCTGCACCAAAATGATTTTTACTTAGGTTATGCATGCACCATGAAACAATACTTACTGCAAACATCATCCAGTGTGAGTAAAATACATTAGGCCTCCCACCATGCTTCTAAAATACTTCTCATTTATCTTTTCAGCTCCATCTTCAAGGATAATTTTCATTTTGCATTAGAGAGGGTCTTGGAAGCCTTACAATTTAACATCCTAAACTTCTTTAAGATATACATATTTCTTTTGACAAGAAATTCCTCCTGCATCTTGCATCATTTCAATACCCAAAAAATAATGCATTAACCCTAAATTAGTCATCTCAAATTTTGCAACATTGACTCCTTAAATGCTTTCATCATTTCAAATGAATTCTTATGTATATCATATCATCAACATAGACACAAACAATAAGGAAATCATTTTTATGACTTTTGACATACGAGGAGTGGGCTCACTTGCACTTTTTGAAAATCAGTTTAGCCAAGTAGCCATCAAGTTTGTCATACCAAGCTCTTAAGAGGCTTGCTTCAATATAAAGGCACCTTAACTTATATGCTTTGTGCTCCAACTCGCTAGCACAAAACCTTTTGGTTGCTCACAAATACATCTTCAACAAGATCACCATTAAGAAATGCATATTTAACATCAAGCTAATAAACTTTCCAATTTTTAGGCTGCTAAATCATAAGATAAGCCTAACAATATATAATCTTGCAACATGAAAAAGTTTCTAAAAATCAATACTTCAAGGTTTATTGCATGTAGCTAACCTCCAGCCATGCCTTGTTTTTTATCAAAGTACCATCTGGTTTGAATTTTGGCTTGTAAACCCACTTAAGACGATTACTTCTTTCCTTTGGAGTAGAATTCACCAATCTCCATATTTTTCTTTGCTTCTCGATGGCATAAGCTCTTCTTTCCTGTTCTAACTTCCATTCTTCTATATTTTTTGCATCTTCAAAACAAGTAGGTTATGTGGCAAAATAAGCAAACTCACGAGAGGCATAAATTTCATCAATACTACTTACCCTTCTTGGAGGAGAATCAATTGTATCACCTTCTATTGAATAAGAAATTAAGGGGTTACCTAACTCAAAATTTACATCTACTTCATTCACTTTACTTTCCCAATTCTAGCATGCATCTTCATTAAAAATAACATCATGACTAACAATTATTTTTTTTGAATTAGGATCATAGAGTCTATAACCTTTTGTCTCTTCACTGTAACCAACCAAGATACACTTAATGCTTTTTTCATCTAGCTTCCTTCTTTGTTGTGATGGAACTAAAGCAAAAGCAATTAAGCAAAATATTTTGAAATGACTGACATTTGGCTTCCTCCCATTCCAAGCTTCATGAGGAGTTCTCCCCTTTACTGCTTGAGTTGGAAATATATTCAACACATACGCAATTACTGCTATAACTTCAACCCAAAAGAAATTTGGTGGATTTTTATCTTTCAGCATGCTTCTTGCAGCCTCCATGATTGTTCTATTTTTGCGTTCAGCAACTCCGTTTTGTTGAGGAGTATAGTTTGTCGTCAATTACCTTTGAATTCCAAGATCTCTGCAAAATGGTTCAAATTATTGGGAGATAAACTCACCCCCACGATTAGTTTGCAATGATAATAAAGGACCACCACATTGCTTCTCCACGGCCACTTTAAACCTTTTAAACATCTCAAAAACCTTAGACTTCTCCTTTAAAAGTTACATCCAAGTCATCCTTGAAAAGTCACCCACAAGGATAAGAAAGTACTTACTTCCATTTAATGAGTGTGTTTGCATTGGCCCACAAATATCAGCATGCACCAGCACCAATGGTTTAGAGGCTCACCATGACTTTCCTTCTGGAAAATTTTCACGACGTTATTTCCCATAAATACATGCTTCACAAATTGGTTTGTCACTTCTCACCATTGGTAAACCTGTTGTCATATTCAATCTAAACAATTGATGAAACCCACCAAAATTAAGATGACCAAAACGCCTATGCCAAAGAACTTAATCATCACATGAAGCATCAAATGCATTAATGTTCGTTGTTGAAAACATGACAGGAAACATCTTTTTTGCAGTCATTTTCACTGTATATATTGGACTACCTTTTTTTTAATATCATAAATCATGCCATTCTCATCATCAAAAATAGCATAATACCCCATTTTCATCAATTGTCCCAAACTAAGCCAATTATGAGTCACACTAGGAGCATACATGACATTTTGTATAAGCTTCTTACCATTTGTTGAAATCACAATAATGTACCTATTCCACATACTTCCACCTTCTTGTTGTTGCTCATAATCACTTCAGATTTGTAGGACTCATTCATCACAAATAACTCAATATTTCCTGTCATGTAGTGCTCATCACTATCTAAATACCATACTTCTTCACCCACATCAACCTTATCATTAAAGCATGCAACAAATGAATTTTATGTGAAATCATCTTTTCCTTCATGGAAGTTAGCTTGCCCATTCACCTCACAATTTCTTGTTATATGACAATATTTACAGCATTTGTAACATTGGACATTATTTTTATCATGGTAATTTTTATTTTTATGCTAGTAATTTTTCTCAAGATGATTAATTTTACTACAATGAGAACTTGCAGGTTGAAAATTAAAATTACCATGATTTCATTCTTGGCCATTTGATCTACCACGACCTTTTCCTCGACTTGAATGCCCTTTCCTCCATGACTTCATTGTTCCCATTGATGAGCCACCTCTTCCAAAGCCTTATGATTTCTTTTTCAGATCAATCTTGGTTTGAAATGCTTGCTCTAAAGACTGCTCACTTGACCTATTTACGTGAGCTTGATGGGACTCAAGAGAACCCAATACAACGAATTGAATTTTATTGATCAGCAACTTCTGTTTAAATAACAAACTAAAAATAAGAGATTGCTTCAACACATTTCCCATATCAGTACGTCTTTAGTAGTGGAGACAGTGACATCTCTAACAACAAACATTATCGACAGCACGGCTAACACCCTTGAAGATTAGGACTTATTTTTACCAAAACAAAATATTGGAAGCAATAAAAAAAAAAACTACCGTGGACTTGGTTAGGCCTCAAGCAATTTTAACACTCCTCCTTGCTTTAAGACTACAAACTCCAATTTTTTTTCCTAAGAAGCTCAAACTTGCTGGCTGGAAGTGATTTTGTAAATAAGTCAGCCAGTTGATCTTCAGATTTGCAATAAAGTAATGTGACTTCCCCATTTTTCTGCACCTCTCTCAAGAAGCAAAGCTTGATGTTGAAATGCTTAGTCTTCCCATGGAACATCGAATTGTGAGATATTGCAATCGTTGCTTCATTGTCAACAAAAATTTATGTATTATGGTAAAGCTCCATATGCAAATCACACAAAATTTTCCTTAACCATAAAACTTGGTTTAGTGCTGCTGTTGCAACAATAAATTCCGCCTCTACAATGGATTGTGCTACAATCTCTTGCTTAAGCACCAAGAGAAAAATCTTGAACCTATGCTAAAACAATACCCCGAAGTACTTTTCCTGTCATCAATTGATCCAACCTAATCACCATCTAAGTACCCACTTAACTTGAATTTTTCACTCTTCAAAAACTTGACACCATAATCATGAGTAGCTTTGATGTACCTTAATACTCTTTTTGTAGCCCTCAAATGCATTTCACTAGCACAGTGCATGAATTAAGATAAGTAACTTACCACAAACAAAATGTTGGGCCTAGTTGCGGTAAGGTACATTAAGCAACCATATAGACTTCTAAAGAACCCTCCATCAACTTTTTGAGTCCCATCTTCCTTTCCCAGTTTCTCTTTTTTATTTATTCGATGTCCTTGCTGCTTTGCACTCCTCAATTTGAATTTTTTTTAGTGTTTCCTAAGCATACTTCTTTTGGAAAATGAATACTTCATATTTTCTTTGCTTGACTTCCATCCCTAGAAAGTAAGTCATAAGCCTAACGTCTATCATTTCAAAAGCCTGCATCATTTTTTTTCTTTAAACCTCTCAATCAACTGTGCATTATTACTTGTTACCAAAATATCATCAACAAAAGGGACACAGTAAGAACATCATTGCCCTTTTGTTTAACATAAAGAGTGGCCTCAGATAAACTTTTTATAAAGCCTAAGCTTAGCAAACAATCATCTATCTTGCTATACCAAGCTTTAGGCGCTTGTTTTAAGCCATAAAGAGCCTTTTTTAATAAGTAGACCTTATTCTCTTCACCTTGTACCACAAATCCATCTGCTTGCTCCACATATATCTTCTTGTAAAACACCATTTAAAAAAGCTGATTTAACAGCTAACTGGAACACTTTCTTGCTTTGTTGTGTTGTTAGGGCTAGCAACAATCTAATTGCATCTAATATAGCAACAAAAGCAAAGGTGTCAGAGTAGTCAATACCAAAAATAAGTGCATACCCCTTAACAACAAACCAGGCCTTGTATTTGTTAATGGAGCCATCTGCATTGAGCTTTGTTATGTACACCCACTTTACTCCAATGATTTTTCTACCTTTCTGGTCTATCAACTAACTCCCATGATTTGCTCTTCTTGATCATTAACATCTCCTCCTCCATTGATTTCTTCCATTTTGGATCTTTAAGAGCTTCTTCATGTCTAGTAGGTTCATAAATTGCCACGTTACACCTTTGATAAATGTCTGAAAGTGACCTTGTACCTCTGATTGGAGAGTCGTCTTCTAACTCATTCTGCCATTGGTCTGTCGTCTGCTTTTCAGGAATGATATCTCTGGGATCTTATGAGAATTTGCTTTTTCTTTGTAAATTCTTCCAGTCCCACTGCTCTTCCTCATTGAAGTGTATATCTCTAGTGATAGTTATTTGCCTGTTTGTGGATGATACAACTTGTAGGCTTTGGAAATTAAACTATAGCCCACAAAAATTTATTGGATGGCCTTCTTGTCAAGTTTGTCACGCTTCACCTGTGGAACATGAGCAAAACATACACAACCAAGCACTTTAAGAAAACTAAGTGAAGGTTTATGCTCATACCAAGCTTCAAATGGAGTCTTATCTTCCAAAGCTTTAGTTGGAAGTCAATTTTGAAGAAAAATTGTTGTGTTAGCGGCCTTTACCTAAAATTGTTTAGGCAACTCCTCATGCAACATACATCTAGCCATCTCCATAACATATCTATTCCTCTGTTCGGTAACTCCATTTTTTTCTAGAGTGTAGGGAGCAGTGAGCTGATGTTCAATACCAGCTTCTTCACAAAATAAATTAAATTATGCTGAGGTGTACTCCTTCCCATTATCATACCTTAAAGCTTGTATATTAAGGCCACTTAGATTTTCCACCAATTTTTTAAACTTGCAAAAAACTCCATCCACTTCTGACTTGAATTTTAAGAAAAAAATCCAACACATTCTTGTGAAATCATCAATGAAAAGAATATAGTAGAGACTACTATGTAATGATGGTGTTTTTTGAGGTCCTGCTACATCTGTGTGGATCAGTTGCAGCTTTTGTGAGGCCCTTCCTAGTTGAATTGGGAAATGATCTTCTATTTTGTTTACCAATTTGACATGCATGACAAGTTGGTATATGATCAACAAAAACTGGCAAGTCTCTTACCATATCATTCTTCTTCACTTGCAACATTCATTGAAGATGAAAATGCCCCTGCCTCTTGTGCCAAATTTATGTGATGCTCACTTCAGTTGAATAAACTGTGTGCTCCTCCTCTGTAGAATCAAATGAGAAGCTTTTACCTATCATTTTAACTCGTAGGATTTCCTCCCCCCCAGCATTATAGATGTGGCAAAATTGATTTTCAAAGGATACTTTGAATCCTTTTTCTATTAGTTGACCTACACTCAACAAATTTTGATTAATATCTGGGACATAAAGAACATCTGAAATCATCTTTGTACCTGAACTTGTTGTAATTGAAATGGTTCCTTTTCCTTTGGTAGAAATATAGTCACCATTCCCAATTCGAACCTTTGTAACCTCAGTGGGCTTCAAGTCCTTGAAAAGGGTTCTGTCATAGGTCATGTGGTTTGTGCAGTCACTATCAATCAACCAACATTCTGAAGAACTAGAGGTTGAAAACTGTTGCCACAAAATAAGGATCCTCCATCTTGATTACTACATGAACACCTGCTTCTTGATTTTGAAATTTGCTTTTTCATATCACAGCTTCATGTCCTAATTGATTGCACTTGGTGCACTTTGCAAATAGTCTCTTCCAACATCTGTATGGGGGATGGCCTTTTTTGCCACAGTACCGACAGGGTAGATAGTTTTTTTTTTTAATTTCTACCCTTGCTCTGGATCTGGCTATTTGTTGTGTTTTCACCACTTGAAGCCTGTTTTTTTCTGTTAAACTTCTTATCCTTTTCAGCA
Organism: Tetrastigma voinierianum; assembly: GCA_016808115.1. Classification (NCBI taxonomy): domain Eukaryota; kingdom Viridiplantae; phylum Streptophyta; class Magnoliopsida; order Vitales; family Vitaceae; genus Tetrastigma; species Tetrastigma voinierianum. The sequence goes on from JAEQBH010009190.1 coordinate 54,377, forward strand.
TCTAGGTAATTGGCTGGTAGAGCTCCTTCAACTATATGATCTTGTCTCATGAGCCTTCGTTGCTCTTGAGCCTGCAAGGCATTTAACAACTCTACCGAAGTGATCTAGGACAGATCCTTTGTATTCTCCAAGGTGTTTATAAATGCTTCATAATTTTCAAGCACAGTTACATGCATTTTTTGTACAATTCTAGAATCAGCAAATTTAGTGCCAAGCAACCTTACCTTGTTGACTATGCCAAACAATCTGTCTGAGTATTCTTTGATTGTCTCATATTCTTTCATCTTCTGTAGCTCAAACTCCCTTATTAAATTCAACACATGCATACTTTGTATCCTTTCTTCAAATTCAACACTGTCTGAGTATTCTTTCTTCAAATAATCCCATATTTATTTTGTTGTTGTGAGAGATATGATTCTCATGAAAATGGTTGTTGAAACAGCAGCAAACAAAGTTGCTTTTGCCTTTGACTTCCTAGTTTTTTTTTCTTTGTGACTTTTGATTTCAGCCATGGTAAGATTTTCTAGAGGCAGAGGAACATCATAATCCTCTTCCACAACTTCCCACATATCTAAAGCCTCTAGGTAAGTCTCCATTCTAACAGCCCAAAGCTGGTAGTTTTCACCACCGAAAACAGAAAAAGCTAATTGAGAAAGATTGCCTTAAGTTTCCATTCCACGGGTCCCTTAAGAAAATCAGCTCTGATACCAAATGTTGGTTGATGGGATGAAAAAAAAACAGAGAAAATTCAACTGTAAATTTGAATCAGAAAAATTCAGCAACGAATGGAATTTTATTGATCAACAACTTCTGTTTAAATAAGAAAAATAACAAACTGAAAACAAGTAACTACTTCAACACGTTTCCCATATCAGCACGTCTCTAGTAGTGGAGACAATCATGTCTCTAACAACAAACATTATCTCCAGCACGTCTAACACCCCTGAAGATTAGAATTTATTTTTACCAAAACAAAATATTGGAAGCAATAAAAAAAAACTACCGTGGACTTAGTCAAGCCTCAAGCAATTTTAACACATACTATAACAAGGATGAAACAATATCCAAGTTAATAGCATAATAAATCGATATAAAGACTACAAATTTTATAATATAGTGACTAGAAAATCTATGAATAATACCATGTCGTAACAAGTCGACGCAATAAGACAATGACAAATCAAATACTGATAAGACGACAACAACACAAAAAACAAGATAAAACTAAAATCTTTGTGGAAGAACCACTTTGAGGATTTCAGCCAAAGAGATGCAGATGGATGATTTCAGCCAAGAATGGCCCAAAAATTATCCCTCCTTGTTTGAGGAAAATGGGCTAGAAAAGAAGGAACGACTATTTTGTTAAAAAAAATGAATACTAACTATGCGCATGTTAAGTTAATGTTTGCCATTTTTCTATTGCATATATGGTTCAGATGTTCTCTGTTGCTGAAAGTTAATGGAAGCCCAAACCCTAGAAAATGTGGATGGACATTGAACAAAGACATTGCATTCTTGGAGCTGCAAGTAACCCTTACCCCGGTTTATCGACCACAAATGCAAAACATGAGGAACAGAATGACAGCATTAATTGAATCACAATTAACAGAAAGTCGTCTTTCTGATGCTGATGCAGAAGACAATTGCCATCAGGTGGTCATATAGGGGTTGCATGTACTGCGCCGTTTATTTGCCACTCATTTTCCCAAAACTGAAATCAATTTATAATGCAGTAAGATTTGGTTCTGCTATTATTTATTTGTGCTATCCATTATAGAAGAAAAAAGATTATTCGTTTGTATTGTTGCTATTTCTCTTGGAAAAACTTTACCCATAGCTCAATGTGAACTTCTATTTATTTCACCCCGCCCAATCACTTTCTTCAACATTAAGTTCTAATAACATATTCATAGCTTTATATGGCTCTACTACTGTATGATGCTCTGACCAAAAAAATAAATAATAATAATCTTAATTATTTAAATAAATTAATAAGGTTAGCAAAAAGTTTGTCCCCATAAGTAATAAAATTCTAGAAATTTTTAAGATTAAAATTTTTTATTTAAGGTAATAAACGCTTCAATTAAAAAAATATTTAAAATTTTTTTTTTAAATGAATCAACATAAATATATATTACAAGAATTTAATATTTTTTAATATATATTCTTATTTATTAATCATTTAAAAAAATTTAAATTATTTTCATGAGTTTATATCTTGTCAATATTACTATCAAATATTTCCACATATTTTAATATATATATATATATATATATATATATATATATATATATATATATATACATATGCAAAATCCAAATACGAATATATTCTTTTTTATTGATATTTTTATCCATGATCCTATCCAAAATAATAACTTAAACAATATGGTAGTATTTTTTTCTTCTGCTAGATTTTTCACATGTTGCTTGTTACCACAGCAAGATTTTAATATGGCATATTCTTTAGTATAAAAAGGAGGAATGTTGTGTATGGAAATAATTGATGTCACCGCTTAAAAGCTCCATTGCATTGAAATTTGTATGAAAACATGTAATTATAAAGTCTTCCTTTAATGAGGAAGTGGAGGCCCTAATGGAACACTCTTGAGAGGCCTATCAAAGCCCTCCCATCTCTTGTTCAAAGGATAACAGAACGTCCATTATTATTGTTATTATTTGATACAATAGTATTATGAAAGAGACTTATATTATTATTGAAAGTTTTGAGATATAAATATATACATTAATAGAAGGATAAAAAGGTAATAACATAAAGTCAATAAAAGGAAATCATAAATATATTATAATACGCCTTCTTAAGATGGTGTGCTAGAATAACATCAGTCTTGTTACATAGGGGAAAAATGCGAGATCGAGACAGAGGTTTAGTAAGAGCATCAGCAAGTCTGGTTACCACCGAAGACATGAATAAGACACAACTAAGACAACTGAACCAGGTCACGAACAAAATGATAATCAATCGCAACGTGTTTCATGCGGTAATGGAAAGATATGATTGTGGAGAGATGGGGCGGCACCAAGGTCAGTCTCAAAATAAGGTGGTGGCAACCGCACTTCAGGCAAAAGGCCTGACAACAACATTTCACTCATTGCACCGGGCAAAGGGCGTACCGCGAATCACACGATACTCATCCTTAGTATTAACGAAAGCAACAACGCGCCGCTTGTGAGAACTCTAAGAAATTGGATTAGCACCATGAAAATAAAGAAAAGATCGCGCACGATCATCTAGGTTACCGTACCAGCTTCACATCGAAAAATCACACTATCAAGGGAATATCCGCAAGAAGCCAACAATTAAGGGATTTCGCGATCATTAAGAAAATGAAGCAGACGTTTGACTGCTCCCCAATGGTGCTCGGGTGACACGTGCATAAATTGGGAGAGTTTATTCACGGCAAAGGAAATATCCAAGCGAGTCATCCGAAGATGCTGGAGGCCACCAACCACCTGACGATACATGGTGGCATTAACCGGGGCAGAACCATCTGTAGTAATCAGAGAAGTACCGACAGAAAGCGGGGTGGAGACAGGTTTAGAGTCTAACTTGTTATGTTTGCTCAGAAGATCAATAACATACTTTGGTTGAGATGGTAAAAGACTCGTCGAAGTGGCCAAAACCTCAAAGCCACAGAAGAAAGATAGCACCCTAAGATCATGTGTGAAAATTTATCAAGTCAATGGATAATATTGTTGACAAGGAGGGTCACCGCCTGCACAATCAAATTGTCAACATAAACTAAGAAATAGATGAGCGTACTACCATGGGAGTAAACAAAGAGAGACGACTCTACACAGGATGTGACAAAGCTGAGCCCGAGCAAGAAGTTGCAAAGCGCTTGGTACCAAGCCCGCGGAGCCTGTTTGAGCCCATAAATAGCCTTATGTAAACAACAAACATGATGCGGATAATTGGCGTTTCGCATGCCCTATGGGTGCGCCATATAAACCTCCTCCGTAAGATGCCCATTAAGAAATGCATTGAGATGCATTGTTGACATCAAGTTGGCAAATTCCCCACTTGCGATTGAGTGCAATGTTAAGCACAGTATGGAAGGTGATGAGATTTATCACGGGATTGAAAGTCTCGTGAAAATCAATGTTCGGCTGTTGGTGAAAGCCTTTAGCAACAATATACCGTGCAATAGAGTCATTGAGATTTTATTTGATGCGAAACACCCATTTGTTACCCACTACATTCTGCCTCGGTTTTAAGGGAACTAGAGTCAAGATAATCGTTGATGAGCATCATATCTGCCCCCAAGATAACAAGTGGAACCTACTGGATCTTCGGAGAGCTTCAGCGACAGCAGTAGGTTTAGTGGATGGTGAATGAGGTGGTGAGACCATATTTCGGGTTGGGTTTGAGGATGGAATTTTTAGAATGGGTTTGCATGAGATGAAGGTTAAGTGGGGGAAAGGGAAAGAGGCTAGGTGAGGGTGGGAAGGAACCGCACCTACCGCATAAGAAGATGGAGAAGGCTACTGGAACGGGTAGAGGGTCAGGGATAAAGGCTTCATGGGAGGACGGGGGGCGGGTGTCGTGAAGGCGGAGTAGTTCTGGGGCGAGGTCGCGGTAAGGGAAAGGGAGAAACACCAACCGGAGGATCTGCAAGGTGGTGCCAAGGGACGAACAGCCAGGAGGTCAAGAAGATGGGCAGAGAAGAAGGCTGGGAGGACGGATGGGGTGTTAGGGATGAAGGAAGCAGTTCGAGTGATGAATGGAGCAGTTCGAGTGAGCGTGGATGTATAGTTAGGGGGAAGGGGGGTGTGGAGCCAGATAGTCGCAAGAGGGGAATAAGGAAGCAGGGTTGGCAGAGGTTATGTCTATTACCAGTGTGGTAGAGATAGAGAGAGACACAAACGGGAAGACATTTTCCACAAACGTGACATGACGGGACACAAAGGTTTTTTTTATGGTAGGGTCAAAACAGAGAAAGGCACTTTGAGTGAGGGAGTAACTGAAAAGACATAAGAACTGGATTTAAGATCGAGTTTGTGGGAAGAATAGGGACATAACTAGGGAAAAAACAAATAGTCGAAGACGTGGAGTTTGGATGGGTTAAGAGCTTTGTTGAATAACTTTTCAAATGAGGACCCAAGGGAAAGACCAACTTTAGGCATTCTATTAATTAAGTGGACAGCCGTAGAAAATGCAAATGACCAAAAGGTGAGAGGGATGAATGCCTGATGCATTAGAGTGAGACCCATTTCGACAATATGCCGATGTCGACATTCAGAATACCCATTATGTTCAGGAGTGTGGGGAGGTATATTGCTTGAAGGCAACAAAGGTGAAATGAACATCTGATTTTCAATGTAACGGTAAAGCCAATATACTTGGTGTAATGGTCAACAAAAATTACATCATAGTTAAAACCATCAGAAGAAGAAACTAATGAGGTCCAAACATAAAAAAAATGACATCAAGAGGGGAGAGTAAGAGGTATGCTCACTTGCAAAGGTAACTCAGGCTTTTTTTAATATTGCAGGAGGTATAAGAAAAGGAGCATAAATGGTACTCAAGAAATGAAATATTCTAAACACTTAGAAATTTGTAAAAAATGCGTAAAGAGGGATAACCTAGACGATTATGCCACATGGAGATAGTGAAAAATGAGGACCGAATTGAAAAAGACAAAGCTAGGGCGAAAGAACGAAAAGGGACTGATTCAAGCGCACAGACACCATCTCTACGTTGTCCGTGAACCGGTGACCCTGCAGATGATCCCCGCACTTGAAAGAAAAGTAAAAATATATATATATATTAAAAGGGTTATTGGCATCCATGCTCTAAAAAAAAAAAAAAAAAAAAAAAGTAACATCCATTATATATTAATAAAGTATCATATACTTGTTTTTAGTTTTATTACATAGTATTTATTTTTAAAATTTATTAAAGGTTTAGGTACGGTATTTTGAATGTGGGAAAGTGAATTTTTAATTTTTGAAAACAATAATGTCAAAAAGGTCTGAATTTTAATTTGGGGAATTTTGTTAATGTGGTACCCGTAATTTTTTTAAGAGTATAAAAAATATAATTATTTTAAATTAAAATAAATGTATAAAGGTAATAGATGATACCCTTAGTTTCATGGTAATTGATTGTCATTTCACATCAAAAGTCAAAAAGCTCGAAATACATACGAAATAACATAAATCTTTCTTTCTTGTAACATGATTTTATCCGATTATCAATCACTTGTTTGTTTTGTGCCGTGATAGTTAAGGTGCATTAAAGTGTCAAATAGAATAAAAATAAAACCAAACACTCCAAATCATCAAAAAAATAAAAAATAAATAAAAGAAAAAGTATGAGATGTAACAAAATGTTAAAAACATATATGTAGTTGAACGGTAACCATTTTTGATGATGCCTTTTTCAACCGAATCGGTCGGGAGCGTGGGGCGCCGGTCGACCGTGATTGCTTCAGGGCCGATGCAAAGCGCCTAGGTCGCTCGGGCGGCAGATCAAGGCACGTTGGATCTGCAGTTCGACGAACTTCTCTCGCAAGAACAAAGAAGGCTGGCCCACAGGGCCGTGTTCGTACATTCGACACCTGCTAGATTCGTGATGAGAGAAAAGAGAGAATGTTTAGATTGCGCTCATATTACCTCCTTTTAGTGTTGAGCGTCTTGTATTTATAATGGATATTCATCCATTCGACGATGATCAGAGTCCTTCCATCGAGGGTATGTTTCTCATATAGTTAGCCTTAGATGAAGTAATTGATTAGTCAAAGGATTTTATTTAGAAAGTGATCCTCCTTCCGTATCAAAGGCTAACGTCCTCTTTTCCTCCCTTTATAATAGGATTTGATCGATGGCGTATCTTTTAGAGATATTCTCATTTTCTCGTTATTTTAGAGATATGGTTTGACCGGCCGTGTATGGGCCTTCCTGTTCTTCCAAATCTACGCCCGGGTCTAATGGGCTTCGCCCCTTTGTTCGGCCGCTATGGGGGACATGAACGCTCCTCACCACTTTTCAATGGGCGAATGAAATGTCCGCCTGGCCAGATTCCCTATCACGCTTCACCGGTAATGATCGCGCGGGCAAGGGCGCGATTAACTCGATTTGTTATTTCCTCATGTCTATTTGGATGTGGGATTAATTAGCCCGACCGGGCCATACGTGGTGGGCGTTAATGATGGCTCTTCGAGTCTCGCTGCTTTGCTTTCATGCTCTCTTCGCTTTTCCTTTGTTTCTGTCGACCTTCAGTTCGATTTCTTTCGCTCCTTAACTCCCTTAGTCTTTATATTTCTTGGCGTTCTTGCTTTTCGCCCTGGATTTTTCTCTGTCTGTTTAGTGTTGGGTCTTTTCCGCGTTTCTCTTATTCCGCCCGCTGTCCCCGTCCTGTCAGGTTCTTTCGACGTAACACTCAAAAATACCCTAGCCTTGCAATAAAAATTGTTATATATTCCCGTATAATTGAGCTAACTCTGGGTATTTTTCTCCGAAATTTTTTTTTTTAATATTGATTAGATGATTGTTGAATCCAGAAATGAACCCAAGTGAAAAAGAGAAAATATAGAAATTGTAAAATGGGGACCCAAGGGCACAATTATAAATAAGTTTATGTCTATGATATTAGGAGAAATAAATGAGTAAAAGGGAAAAAATTCAAGGAAATGACATGTGGCAATGAGGAAAGAGGAGGAGCTTCCTCCTTTTTTTTAAAAAAAAAATAAATACGATTAAGAGTGATCCATAAGAAAGAAAATGGAGAAAGGAAAGTTGAGAGCAGAGGCTCCACCTTCTCTCTAGATTTTCCGACGATCGACCATAGGTCTCCGGCGAGCCACGAAGGGAAGTCCTTCCTAGTGACAAGAGCTACAAGTAGAGACCTAAATCGGACTTTCGACAAACTCTATGAGGTAGGTCTTCCCACTTGTCTTCTTCTACCCTAAGGATTGCTGGGTAGTTATCCGGCCTTAGGGAAAGTTTGGTTGCATTTTAAACCATGGGAAGCTACATTGTAGAAAAGCAGCTAGCCGAACCTTAGAGCTGATTTTTGGGTACGGCTGGCGGGATCGTGAAGGTGTCCTTCTAGTAAATTGTAGCCATCAATTAACTTGATGTTAGGGCTTTGAATTTCACTCCGACCCTCGTGAGACCAAGTTATGGTCTTTTTATTCAATGGGCCAAAACAAGGGGTCACAAGGAATGCTGTCACAACGTGGACGAGGGGTCACAAACAAGGGGTCATGCTGAATGGGCGGACGAGAGGTCGTCCATCAGGGGTCGCCAATGAACAAAGGGTCGTTCACCAGCGACGAGGGGTCGCCAAACAACGTCATCAAAATGGTCGCTCAACAAAGGGACGAAGGTCTAAACAAGGTCGCCAGTGAACAAAAGGACAAGGGGTCGCCCAAGAGGGTCGCCAAGAATAGTGATCGCCTAACAAGGCTTCACTCGTCACATCTGGTCGCATGACCTCCAACTTCGAAGGTCATATCTCCTTCAAGCCAACTCCGATTTGGGTGTTTCGACTCTATGGAAAAAGCCCATTGAGTCAAGAACGATCCATATGCCTGAGGAAGATATTAGATGTCAGGATCGAGGTGTTAGACTGAGCTCGTCACTTCAGTGCAGCTGTCAAGCTCAGTCACCGTCAAGATCGACCGCGCATGACCTCCAACTTTGGAAGGTCATAACTTCTTCGTCTGAACTCTGTTTCAGGTATTCTTGGACTCTATGGAAAGCCCATTGAGCCAAGAATACATTCATATGCCTGAGGAGGATATTAGGTGTCAGACCAAGGTGTTTTAATGAGCTTCGTCACTTTTAGTAGCTTCGTCATCAGGTCAGCTCTGTCGTGTTTACACGCATGACCTCCAACTTCGAAAGGTCATATCTCCTTCTGTTTGAACTCCGATTTGGGTGTTCTTGGACTCTATGGAAAGCCCATTGAGTCAAGAATACATTAATATTCCTGAGAGTATAGAAGATGTTTGACTGAGGTGGTAGATGAGCTCGTCCAGTTCGGGCCCGTTCGTCGTACCAGGATTTGATCACCGTAGCGACCTCCAACTCGAAGGTCATAACTCCTTCAGTCCGAACCCGATTCGGTGTTCTTTGACTCTATGAGTTTCCATTGAGTCGTGAATCCATCTATATATATCTTGTTTAAATTGGAACTCATAATAACCTCCGAAAATCAATCCTAAACAAAACTACTAGTACGCATGAATAATATTATTCTTTAATGGTTTTGGAATATGGACCTGCTATATGAAAAGACAACCTGATCGAGATTCCAAGGTCAGAACTAAAGTGCAAAGATTTTTGGGTTTGTTCTTCTAAATCCTATTCTCATTTCAAGTTCAAATGCTTGCTCTACCGACTCCTATTCCTCCTTCTGCTGCATGTTTGCTCAAAAAGATATCAATCAGATTAATCGGATTTGAGAAGTTGATTGGTAAATGTTTGCATATAAAAATTCGCATGATTATTGAAAATAAATCGTTTATACAAGCGTAAATATTATACTATATTTTGCTATAAAGGATTTGAACGTTTTAATAGAATGTTAACCGTTTCGTGATCAAGGATAGATTGGTATACCATCAGGTCAAATAGCAAGACGCGAACTATTAATGTGTCACTCCGACCGGCACCTACCGACCGTGACGGTGAGGTTCACTATTTGATCGCTTATAACTGGGCCAAGAAATCCCAATGGGACCGTACTAAGAGTAAAAACCATGTGATACCGGCCTCGCAGCCTCAAATGGACCGCGTTTAAGTGACTCGACATTCCGTATATCGAAGACATAGGTTAAATTAAGTATGGGCATAACCGAATTGATTGGCATAACTGATTGATCGGGCATAACTCGGTCTGATTTTCGTAATTTAATTGAATGTCGAATCCGAATTCGAATTTGTGGTTATTTGAATTGATTTGAGATTGTGAAATATTGATTATGAAAATGTATTTATGAGATGATCAATGAACTTATGATTTATTGTATATATATAACAAAGTATATGTATTGTATTTATATTGGATCATCCGATGATTGAAAGTTCAATTATTAAATTGCATGAATTGTTTAAGTCGAATCGAGGAATGGATTTAGAGGAACCACTAAGCATGAAAATGCTTAGCGTATTGTTTTACCTATGCGCAGGTACCGAAAAGTGATAAGATAAAAGCGACGATAGCGGACCTAAGATCGAGGAGCGAGTCATAAAGAAAGAAATCTCTGAGTATGCTCCGACATGTGCACTCATTTCATGTGTTCTTGATATGGATATTTTTGTATAAACAATGGAATATCGTATATCTATTTTGTAAATCATCTTTGAAAAAGCGTTTGATGCCTACATTGTAAATGGGATTTTGTTAAATGTAAAATGCGCGGGCTTGCCCAATTTCGTATCGCTTTCCGCAAAGATATGATTATGATTTTAGTGGCATCCCGACTGTTCGATCCTCACTGGCTGGTCGGGTCGGGTAAGGGGCGTCACAAATTTATTGCACGTATTTGTGTTTAGGCGCTCTACAAAATGATTTTGAAATTGTTTGTAAATGATTTTTAAATTGTGTTTAACATGCATTTCAATTGCATATAAAGGATGACATGATCGACGCTGGATCTTGTCGGTCTTAATAGGATAAGCATGGATCGTTCTGGCCTCAGTGGTCGAGGATGACCAGGGGACTCACCAAACGGGCCCCGGCTAGTGTGGAAGGTGGGCAAGCATCCCATGCCCCACCAATGAATGAACCGTAACAAGTGGCAAGGAGGTACTTGCATCCTCCAACACTAGTTCAAAGATTGCAAAGAGTCGGCAACCAAATCTGCAATTGTTCAAAGCGATCAGCCATTGAGAGAATGGCAAGGTAATCGACCTGCAGGATTTTATGGGAAAGAAAGAGTGATGAGCCTTCATGGCGTAAAATCGCTCGAGAGAACCGAAGCGAATGTTTGTGCAAATGCATTGCACAACTCGAAGAGAAGTTGGAATGTGCGACTCTCGTTACTACAGATGAGGCTTATCAGTGGTGGGTTTCCGTGACTAGGATCGCACTAATCTGAGAGAGTTACGTGGGAGTTCTTCTTGGATGAGTTCAAGAAGCATTATGTGGGTCGCATTTATCTGAACAACATGAGACGAGTTTCATAATCTGAGGCAAAGACAGATGAGGGTGACTGAATATCAAAGAGAATTCATTATCGGTTGAGCAAGTATGCTCCCGAGATACTTGTGAGCGAGGGAAGAAAAGTGCCAGAGGCTCAAGACGGCCTAATGACCATATTTTCTCGAGCCCACACAAAGATTTTGCCTTAGGATTTCTCCAAAATCAGACATGTGCATCGAATGTGGAAAGAGAAGAAAGAGGAAAAAAGAGAGAGGATAAAAGACAGAAGGAAAAAATCCAGGTCACCCGTACCAGAACAGCCAGCTGAAGAAATTAAGGGGACCATTGAAACCTAATCAGCCTATAGCATGTGCTACCGGTAGGGATCATTACTCTACCAAAGACCATCATAGTACACCAGAGGTCCTTCTAGAGGATGTATTGTTCCCATTGCCCCCATTGTGGGAGAAATCATATGAGGAATGTTGGAGACTTATGGTGTGCTTGTTTGATTTAGGGATCCAAAGAGTATAGAGCAAGAGGATCAGTTCTGTGAGCTCGCTCATTTACAAAGACCACGACTGGGGTAATAAAATTTTGGGTGTTACAAAAGGCACAGAGTGTCGCATCACCGAGTGTTCCGAGACAAGGGACACAAACTTTGGGTAGGCAAGATGGTCGTGCTCCAGCTAGAGCATATGCAATGAAAGTGGTGGAAGATACCGACGCTCCAGATGTGATAGCCGGTAATTTTACTATCTTTTGATACTATGCATGCATTGATGTGATCCAGGATCGACCATTCATACATATGTACCGACATACCCAACTTAGGTAAATTGCCGAAGTGAAACCGAAGTATGACATCTTGGTGACGAACCCGCTTGGCCATAGTGTTATTATTGTGGAACAAAGTCTATAGAGATCATTCCATCAAAATACGAGAGCATGAATTTTTGGGAGATTTGATTGAGTTATCCTTCAGTGGGAGTTTGATGATATCGGGATGACTGGTTGTCCCCATCAAGCAATAGTCGATTGTAGAATGAAAAGAGTAACCTGAAGACATCGAATGAAGATGAAGTAAACTTTCATCGTGAGAGGTCAAATCATCTATCTAATGTGATATCCGCCACCGCTAAAACAATGGTACGAAAGGATGTGAAGCCTACTTGGCTTATGGATTGATAAGGCGGTGGAAGGCAAGGCCTAGTGTGGTACGATAATCTCATTGTTAGCGACTTTCTCCGGATGTGTTTCGAAGAGTTACTGTGATTGCCCTCACAAAGGAGATTGAGTTTGCTATTGACGCTGTACCAAAAGCCACACCGGCATCCATTACACCGTACAGAATGGCTCCACTAGAACTAAAGGAATTGAAATTGCAGTTGCAAGAACTACTAGAAAAAGGGTTTATTAGACCAAGTGTATCACCATGGGGAGCTCCCGTGCTTTTTGTTAAAAAGAAAGATGGTACACTTCGACTATGTATTGATTACGCATAACCGAACAAGCACAAGAAGGTATCAAGTATCCGTTACCTTAATCATGATCTGTTTGACCAATTAAAAGGTGCAAGTATCTTTTCAAAGATTGACTTGCGATCCGGGGTACCATCGCTTGAGAATTAAAATGTCGATGTGCATAAAACGGTTAGGACGCTACAGGACACTATGAATTCCTTTGCTGTAACGCCGCTTTGATTGACAAATGCTCAGCCGGGCGCTCATGGACCTAATGAATCGTGGTTTTTCTAATCGCATGTGGATCACTTGTTGTAGTGTTCATAGACGACATTCTTGTGTATTCAAAAGATCGGGAAAGTCATGACACACCTTCGAGTAGTGTTAGAGACTTTGAGAAAAGAGTTACCAGAGTAAACGAGCAAGTGTGAGTTTTGGAAGAATGAAGTGTCCTTTCGGGCATATAGTATCGAAAGAAGGAACTGAGTAGATCCAAAGAAATAGAAGTGTTGTTGAATGGAAGCCACCTAGAAATGTGCCATATAGCGTAGTTTCCCCGACTAGCAGATACTGCGTAAGATTCGTTAAGGGTTTCTATGACCGCACCCGATGACGAGATTGCCTTAAAATGCAAAGTATGAATGGAGTGAAAATGTCAAAGAAGTTTCTGATAAGTCAAAAGCATTCTTAACCGAGGTCTTGCTCTACTCAACCAAATCGGCGGTAGAGAATATGTGATTTTTAGTGATGCGTCATAAATGGACTTTGATGCTCCTAATGCAAGAGGGTAAAGTGGTAGCCTATGCTTCAAGACAGTTGAAGCCGCATGAAAGGAACTACCCCACGATGATTTAATCAAGCCGCAATTGTATTTGCGCTGAAAATTTGGAGACACTATTTGTATGGGGAGAAGTTTCATCTACACCGATCATAAGAGTCTCAAGTATTTGCCTCACAAATGAGAGCTTAACTTGAGGCAAACTGAGATGGGATGGAATCAAAAGATTATGGATCACAAGATTGATTATCACCCAGAAAGGCCAAATGTAGTGGCCGACGCTGAGGAAAAGTCATCACGAACGCTCAGCGTTGAATGCCCATTTGTCATTACATGACGATGGTAACTGTGAGTGGCAGAGTTGGAAAGCTTGCAGACCAGTTTGTTGAATCTAGTGCTAGAGGCACAAAAGAAAGATGAGAAAATTGTTGCCACAATAAATCAAATCGAAATGGTAAAGAAACTGAAATTGGCTAAAGGAACTAAGATGGAGTTTACTATAAAGATAGGGCCGAAAATTCGATTGTAATGATTTGAGGAAATCCATACTAGAAGAGGTACATAGGATTTTAAGTTATCCATCCCTGAGCACAAAGATGTATCGAGATTTAAAATGTCATTCTCGTGGTCCAGATGAAAAGAGATGTGTCTGACTCAGAGCGCGTTTCGTGTGTCAGCAAAGGCGAGGCATCAAGTTCCTTCGGGATTATTGCGTACTTATTAGAATGAGTGGAAATGGGACCGAATCACCATGGATTTTGTGGTTGGGTTACCATTGATGTGGTATGCATGACTCGCTGGGTCGTAGTAGACCGACCAAGTCGCCACTTCTACCGCTGAAAAACCGACTATTCACTTGGACAAGTTAGCGCAGATGTATATCAAGGAAATAGTTCGTTACATGGGATTCCCGTGTCTATTTCCATCAACCGAGGTTTACTTCAGATTTCGGGGAAATTTCAAGAGGCTTCTGGGGCACTGACCGAATTTCGCACAATTGCTCCACCCACAAACGGACGGACAATCTGAGAGAGTGACTGTGACTCGAAGATATGTTAAGGAGCTGTGTGATCGAATCTTGAGGGTAGTTGGGATCAACACATTGCTTTAGTTGAATTTGTGTACAACAACGCTTTCCAATCAGTATTGAAATTACGCCTAGCGAGGCTTTATACGGGAGTAAAAACGTAGAACACCATCAGGTCGACTCGAATCGAGTGAAAAGAAAGGATTGGCCCCACTTGATACAAGAGACTCAAGAAAAGGAAAATGATTAGAGAGAGATTGAAGGTGGCCACCGAGCAGACGTAAATCATATGCCGACATGAAAAGAAAAGATATTCGATATAAGATCGGGCGGTGCGTGTTTTTGAAAGTATCGCCTGGTGCCAAGGTGATGAGATTTGGGAAAAAAGGCAAGTTGAGCCCTAGATTTATTGGTCCCTATGAAGTGATTGAGAAAGTGGGACCAATGGCATACAGATTGGCATTACCTCCGGACTTGGAAAAGATCCATGATGTGTTTCACGTGTCCATGCTACGGAGGTACCGATCAGACCCGTCACATGTAGTCTCTTCGGAGACAATTGAGTTGAGGCCAGATTTGACGTATGAAGAAGAGCCAGTAAAGATTTTGGCTCGTGAAGTGAAGGAATTACGGAATAAGAAGATTCTGTTAGTCAAGGTGCTGTGGAGAAACCATAAGATCAGTTAGTTCATCGGGAAAGTGAGGAAACTACGCGGCAGCAAGATTCGCAATCGTTTGATTCTCAAGGTAATTTCGAGATCTAAATTTTATTAAGTGGGGAGAGTTGTAACACCCTTGTAATACCCTAAAATTTTTATAATAAAATTATATATTCCGGTATAATTGAGCCAACTTGGGTATTTTTCTCGAAATTTTTTAATATTGATTAGATGATCAAGTGAATCTTAAATGAACCTAAGTGAAAAAGAGAAAAATATAGAAATTGTAAATTGGGACCCAAGGGTCAATTATAAATAAGTTTATATGTCTAAGTGATAGGAGAAATAAATGAGTAAAAGGAAAAAATTCAAGGAAATGACATGTGGCATGTAGGAAAGAGTGGAGAGCTTCCTCCTTTTAAAAAAAAATAAAATACGATTAAGAGTGATCCATAAGAAAAAGAAAAAGGGAGAAAAGGGAGTTAGAGAGAGAGGCTCCACCTTCTCTCTAGATTTTCCGACGATCGGACCATAGGTCTCCGGCGAAGCACGAAGTAAGTCCCTGACAAGAGCTAAGGCAGAGACCGGAACCTGTGGGACTTTCGACAAACTCTACGAGGTAGGTCTTCTCCACTTGAAGTCTTTCTTCTACCCTAAGGATTGTCAGGGTAGTTATCTGGCCTTAGGGAAAGTTTGTTGCATTTAAACTATGGGAAGCTGCCACATTGTAGAAGGCAGCAATTCAACCTTAGAGCTGATTTTGGGGTACGAAGTGAAGGGGATTTATGAAGTCCTTCTAGTAAATTGTAGCCACATCAATTAACTTGATGTTAGGCTTTTGAATCTCTCTAATTCGACCTCGAGACCAAGTTATGGTCTTTTTATTCTCAACAATAAACAAGGGTCGCCGCGGAACAGCCGTCACAACAAAGGGACGAGGGGTCAAGCCAAACAAGGGGTCGCCATGAATGCTGGACGAGAGGTCCCAATAGGGGTCGCCAATGAACAGCTGGTCGCCCAACAGCCGACGGCGGGTCACAAACAATGGGGTCACAATGAACAAGTGGTCGTCTACCGTTGACGAGGGGTCACAAACAAGGGGGTCACACGAACAGCTGGTCGCCCAACGCCGACGAGCTACAAACAAGGGCTGGCCGCCGAACAAAGTGGGACAAGGTCAGCCCAAAGAGGGGGTCGCTGAATAGTGATCGCCCAACAGTGGCCAGCTCGTCAAGACTGGCTGCGCATGACCTCCAACTTCGGAAGGTCATATCTCCTTCAATAACTCCGATTGGGTGTTCTTCAAGACCTCTACGGAAAGCCCATCGAGTCAAGAATCCATCCATATGCCCGAGGGAAGATAGATGTCAGACCGAGGTGTTAGACTGAGCTCGTCACTTAGTGCAGCTCGTCACCAGGTCAGCTCGTCAAGATCAGATCGCGCATGACCTCCAACTCTAAGGTCATATCTTCTTCGCCTCGAACTCCGATTGGGTGTTCTCGGACTCTATGGAAAGCCCATTGAGTCAAGAATACATCATATGCCTGAGGAGGATATTAGGATGTCAGAACAAGGTGTTTTAATGAGCCTGTCACTTCAGTGCAGTCAGTCGGGGCCCAGGCCGCCTGTCGTGTTTACGCTACGATGACCTCCAACTTCGAAAGGTCATATCTCCTTCGTTTAACCTGATTTGGGTGTTCTTGACTCTATGGAGCTCCATTGAGTCAAGAATACATTAATATTCCTGAGGAGTATAGAAGATGTTTGACTGAGGTGGCATGAGCCTGTCCAGTCTGGGTCTGCTCTGCTCGGGCCAGATTTGACTGCAGTATGACCTCCAACTGAAGGTCATAACTCCTTCGTCCGAACTCCGATCTGGTGTTCTTGACTCTATGGAAAGCCCATTGAGTCAGGAATCCATCTATATATATCTTGTTTAAATTGAACTCATAATAACCTCCGAAAATCAATCCTAAACAAATTACTAGTACGCATGAATAATATTATTCTTTAATGGTTTCGAATATGGACTCAAGAGGAGTGAAAAGACAACCAGGATTGAGAGATTCCAAGGGTTGGAATCAAAGTAAAGATTTTGGGTTTGTTCTTCTAAATCCTATTCCCATTTCAAGTTTGAAATGTTTATTCTACCGAATTTATTCCCTTTCAAGTTTTTGCATGTTTGTTCAAAAAGCATATTGAATTGATTTAATTGATTTGAGAAAAGTGATTGTGAAATGTTTGCATGATTATTGAAAATAAACTGTTTATACAAGCGTAAATATTATACTATATTTTGCTATAAAGGATTTGAACGCCCCACAGAATGTTAACCGCTTTTTCGCATCAAGGATAGATTGCATACCATCAGGTCAAATAAAGAAGACGCGAACTATTAATGTGTCACCCGACCGCACCACGGATCAGACGGGTAGTGTTCACTATTTGATTGTTTATAACCAGTCAGCAGCCCGACCGCATCGCGTTATAAAACCATGTGATACCGCTCGCAGCCACGGACTGCAACGGATCGATATCCCGTATATCAAGCACATAAAAGCAAATTCGCATGCGATAACTGAATCGATTGCATAACTCCGATTGATCGCATAATCAATTGATTTTCAGAATTTAATTGAATGTCGTGGAATCGAATCAATTTGTGAGCATATTTGAATTGATTTGAGATCAGAAATATTGATTATGAAAATGTATTTATGAGATGATCAATGAACTATGATTTATTGTATATATAACAAAGTATATGTATTGTATTTATATTGATCATCCGATGATTGAAAGTTCTCAATTATTAAATTGCATGAATTGTTTAAGCTGAATCGAGGGAATGGATTTAGATAACCACTAAGCATGAAAATGCTTAGCTGTGACGCTTTTTACCTATGCGCAGTACCGAGGATAGATAGTGATCGAGCATGACCCAAGATCGAGGAGCCGAAGTCATAAAGAAAGAAATCTCTTCGAAGTATGTCTCGACATGTGCACTTCATTTCATGTGTTCTTTTGGATATGGATATTTTGTATAAACAATTTGAATACTCGTACATCTATTTTGTAAATCATTTTTGAAAAGGCTCGATGCCTACATTGTAAATGGATTTTGTTAAATGTAAAATGTTTACGTGGGCTTGCCCACTTCGTAATCGCCTGCAAAGATATGATTTTGAGTGATTTTAGTGGCATCCCGACTCGTCTGATCTCGCCTGCGTCGGTCGGGTCGGGTGGGGCGCTACTGTGATTGGATACGAATGCAGGCTCTGTGGTTCGCCGTCTGACTTCGCTTTCGCTTACGCTACGGGTCCAAAACGCTTCCTCTTTGCGCATCAACATGACTCTGGCCGGCGCCGGACCCGGGGCAAGCTGGGACGCTCCCATTTGTCCGTCGACCGCCAGCCCTTTCAACCCGTTCTGCAGGCGCCCCTTCCTTTAGTGTGCGGTAAAAGAAGATAAACCTCGATCAAATATCCTAGGGGTCTGACTTTCTCGGGACCGCCGTTTCTAAGATTCACGAAGGCGGGCTCCAAGAGGATTGGCCCTTCGTATGAGTCTACTTTTGCTGAGCGTCATCGGCCCCTTCCTGGTGTCCGAATATGGTCCCCTGACGCGAATCCTTTATACCGCTCCGTGCCCTGTATGGTTTGCTTTTCGCTGCTTTAATAACGGCCTTCGCTTTCCGTTGCATCCCTTCATAAAAGAAGTCCTACAACATTTCAACATCCGCCTTCCTGTACCGCCCCAATGGTCAGGGTATTTTAGCTCGGGTTTATCGGGTCTTTTAAAGATGTAGGCCTGCGTCCCCAATGTGGCTCGCTCTCCATCTTTCACCGGCACTACTACGTAGGGTTTATATATTTTTCAGACGCCTGTCTCCACTGTAATCTCGAATCTTCCTTCTTCGTGATCGGGTCGTGGGAAAGGAAGATATTTTTCGCTGGTTCCGACCGGGAATATGACTCTCGTGGATAGTGATGATACCGGGCGTGCCCAGACGTGAGTCTCCGATAACCTTCGCGGAGCGTTTTCGCCACTTTGGTTTGGTCTGCCTAAAGACGATTGAATACTCCCGATCTTATGCTTTCTTATGTTTCGTGGATGTTCGTTTCGACCAAATGATTTAAGATATCAATTGTGGCTTCAAATTATTGAGGAATGTTCCGCTGCCTTGCGTGTGGCTGATAAGGTATAACATTCCCGGGGCCTCTAATTTGTCGCCCACGCTGTTTCGTTGTTCCGAGGCCGCCGCCTTTTTAATTCTCGAGTTTTTTCCTCAGCCCATCATGCCACTCCCTACCAGGAGAGATTTTAATTCATTTAGCTATATCCTAAGCCTGAGCAAGAGAAGAAAGTCAATTCTTCTCGAAGGACCGGCCGGTTCGCCAAAGTTCGTAAGTTGGGACTCCGTCTCTCCCTCTTCCCCGTCCGGAGCCGGAGAGGGCATCAAGCCGCCCGCCGAGGCTCGACATTTACCAGATCCCCTTCTCCGCCCGGGCTAGAGCGGAGTCGCGTTCTCCGCTTTGACTCCACCGCCTTCCCCTAAGCATGTCGCCGAGACAAAGGATCCTTCAGGTGATCCCGTCGCCGCCGTTGCATCGACTTTATGACCGCTTGAATCCGCCTTCCGACGGCGGTCCGGTCGCCCGAAGGCGACGGAGTCAAGAAGAAGAAATCAAGACAAAAGCCACGCGGCCGAAATTCTTTGCTTTCTAATGCCGGAAGCTTATAAGCAGTGCCATTTCGCTTCATCCTCCCGAGTTTGATGTCGCGCCGAAAGAAGCCACGGCTGATGAAGCTTTGTCAGCCGCCTTCAGTGGACTCGCCCTAAGTCCGTTATTGTGTTTACTCTCGTTTGTTCTCAGGCCGAGCGCTTATTTCCATGTTTAACATGTGCCGCCACTTATTTGAAGGGGGCCTCGCACAAGGCCATACCGAATGAGAAACATAAGATTACCGGATGAGTAAGGCGAAGGTGGCCCCTTGCCTCGAGTGTCGAATCAAGCAGAACGGGGCGCAACAGCTTGATTGAAGAACGGAGCGCTTTAAGTCTCGATCTTAAGTATACTTTTATCTCGCCGTGCTTCGCAGAAAAATAGAGAGAACGTAGGTCCGAGAAGCTGACGAGGGCCGGTGGGCGCAGCCCGGTTCGGAGTGGTTTCAAAGGCGCGAGATGATTGGTTGAGACTGAGAAGGGGTCAAGTCCGCCTGTGAGCGAGCTCCAATCGCCAGTGGAGGAACCCGCCACTTCCCCGAGGCGAGCAACGACCTCCGAACGGGAGCTCGCTGTTATCGTAGTTTGAGCGCTCAAAGAAACAACTCGAACTTGCTCGCCTCGAGGCTCGGTGTTGGGCAGTTACCGAGGCTGCTCGCCGTGAGTCTTCCTCAAGCGAATGACAAGACGGCCGGTGCGAAGGAATGTAATGGCTCATGAGCGATCTTCACGCCAGTCGCCATGGTTGTCGAGGACGAGGTTATCAACAATTGCGATCGCGTGCCCAAAGTGGGCTTTTCGGATGGCTCGCTTCACCGTAAGGTCGTTTCAGCGTGATCGTATCTAGATTTTAATTTTGACCCTGCTAATGAGGAGGTGGAGGGGTATTCCAATACGAATTATTCTCAGGAGCCTGCTACCCCTACTGAGATCCCTTCATTCTTCATCGCCCGACGCCCGAATTTTCGACTCACTTATGCCTCTCGATGTCGACTTTTTCCTTTGTCGACCCGTCCGATATCCGTGGTAGCCTTCTTCAATGAATACTATTTTCCGAAGTCGGTTCCGGGCCGAGATATCTTTATTCTTTTTCCTGAGTTGTAAAACCTGAATTATTGGTCTGGGTAATTTTAAACTGCATCACAGAATTTTGTGATATACCATCTCGTTTGTCCCGGCTTGGTTCCAACTTATGGTCATGGAGCTTGTCTGACTGGCCAGAACATGACTTCCTCGCTTTCATGGAAGTTGATCTGGTTTTTCGCTATGCGACCTATTTGTTGGTGAGGTTGTCAACGGTCGGAGCGAATAGAACTTGTCATCAGAGACTATTGGTGAAGGCTTGTCAGGATGCGTAGTGAGAGCTTGCTCATGTTGACTGATGGTAGGGGCTCGTCATTCTGAGTTGAGGGACGAGCTATGCCCTTATGAATTGTAAGTCACGAGGCAGCTGTGGAGTGCGTGAAGGGCTGCGAATCCCGCGCTCAATAGTAAGGGCTTGTCATTCTTAGTTGAGGGTGAGCTATGCGGGATATAGCGATGGTAGGCTCGTCATTACGAGTTGGGGACCAATTTATGCCCTTATGAATTGTAAGTGTGAGCGCACATGCGGAGGCGCGGCGAAGGCCGTTGCGTGAATGGTAAGGGCTTTCCTCGTAGGCCTTTGGGCCGAGTGGACTGGGCCTTCGCTTTGGGCTGGAAGCCAGGGGCTTGGGTGCTTCATCTGGTGCGCTTCTTCTTTGGGCTTGGCGAGTGGGCCTGCGAGCCCGTTTTTCAAACCCTATCAGTTGCCCCCCAGCCCTTGTGTACGGTGTGCGTGGGCAAGGGCTGTATCGTTTCTCGGATCAGGCGTGATATCCACGTGGCTGGCTCCGTGGCTACTTGGCTTTCCTTGAGCAGTTATGCTTTGTAATCTGAGCTATTGGGCTCCGAGGCTCAGACCTTTAGACGGTTATGCTCTGTGAGCTATTGGGCTCTTGAGGGCATTCTCTT
Source organism: Tetrastigma voinierianum (assembly GCA_016808115.1). NCBI lineage: Eukaryota > Viridiplantae > Streptophyta > Magnoliopsida > Vitales > Vitaceae > Tetrastigma > Tetrastigma voinierianum. Next base: position 76,139 of record JAEQBH010009190.1, read on the forward strand.
ATACGAGTTGTTTATGCTCTTTTGAAGCGAGTTATTCGCTCCTGAACATTCGCGCCTTACGGTAGGCTACTTGGCTGCATGGGTGCATGGCCTATTTGAGCTTGGTACACTTAGTTAGTGGGTGCGTGGCTGTTCGATCTTGTGGTTACCTTGGTGATTGCCTGAGGCCGGGCGGTTCTTTAGTTTGCATGGCTGTTGAGGCATAGCTACGTCGGCGTGGCGGTAGTAGAGCTCGCCCATGTGAGCTGTGGGAAGAGCTCGTCAAAGTGAGCTGTTGAAGAGCTTCGTCCATCTTGACAGTTAGTAGAGCCGTCAGTGAAGCGATGGGAAGAGCTGGTCGGAGTGAAAGACGGGTTGAGTAGAGCTTGTCAGGGGTGAAGGCGGGGAAGGAGCTCGTCGGAGTGAACAGGTTGGTGAAGGTCGTCCGAAGCTGAGTAGGGGATGAGCTGGCCGGAGTGAACAGGTTGAGTTGAGGTCGTCAGGCGAGCTGGGGGATGAGCTCGTCGAGTGAGACGGGTTGGTCGTCGAGCTGAGGCGGGGATGAGCTCGTCAGAAGTGAATTAGTTGAGTGAGGCTCGTCCGTAACGTAAATGAGAACCTGCCGTCAAGTGAAGTTTGGAAGAGGCTCGTCGGGTGGGGCTATTAGGAGAGTAGTCGGGTGGGGCTGTTGGGAGCTACGTCCCAGTGGAAATGTTGTAGGCAGTCCATGGCTGTGGAACTCGTAGTGGGAACATTGGGAGGAGCTCGTCAGGTAGATTGTTGTAAGAGCTCGTCCATGTAAATAATAGGAGCTCGTGAGTAGAGTACATTTGGGAGCTAGTCGGTGAGGCTATTGGGAAGGGCTCGTCAGGTAGAGCTATTGGGAAGGAAGCTAAATCGATGAAATTTGTTGTAGGCTCGATCCATGTAAATAATAGGAGCTCGGCAAGTAGAGCTGTTGGGAGGAGCTTGTCAGGTAGACTGTTGTAAGGCTCGTCCGTATAAATAATAGGGCTCGTGAGTAGAATTTGTTTGGAAGAGCTTCGTCGAGGTGGGAAAGCTATTGTAGGCCTAGTCCATATAAATAATAGGGCTTTCGTCGGTGAAATTTGGTAGGAAGAGCTCGTCGGAATTGGAAGCTACTTTGTAAGGCTCGTCCATGTAAGTAATAGGAGCTCGTCGGTAATTTCTTTGTAGAGCTCGTCCCATGTAAGTAATAGGAATTTCGTCGGGTAGAAATTTGTTAGGAAGAGAGCTCGTCGGTCGTTGTGGAAGAGCTCGTCGAATGAAGTATAGGGAAGAGCTCGTCGGGTGAAGCGTTGTAAGAGCTCGTCCATGTAAATAATAGAAGACTCGAGTAGAGCTGTTGGGCGAAGACTCGTCGTATGAAGCTTGTTGTAAAAGGCTAGTCAGTATAAATAATGGGCTCATGAGTAAATTTGTTTGGAGACTCGTCGGTGGAGCTATTGGGAAGGCTCGTGGTGGAGCTATTAGGGGCTCGTCGGTGGGGAAGCTGGGAAGAGCTCGTCGGGTGGCCCATTGTAGGTAGAGCTCGTCGTCTTTGAGTGATGGGATGAGCTTGCCAGGGTGAATTGTAAAGTAGAGCTCGTCCATGTTGTGTGATGGGAAGAGCTCGTTAGAATGAATAGTGCAATAGAGCTCGTCCATCAACGTGTGATGGGAAAGAGCCGTCGGGATAAATAGTACGGTAGAGCTGCGTCCATCTTTGTGTGATGGAAGAGCTCGTCGAGAATGAATGAGTGAATTAGAGCTCGTCCATGTGTGATGGGAGAAGAGCTCGTCGGGATGAATAAGTGCACGGTAGAGCTGCGTCCATGTATTGTGATGGGAAGAGCTCGTCAGAATGAATAGTGAATTAGAGCTCTTCCATGTTGTGTGATGGGAAGAGCTCGTCAGAATGAGTAGTGCGGTAGAGCTGAGTCCATCTTTGAGTGATGGGAAGGCTCGTCGGGTGAATGGTGAAGTAGAGACGTCCACGATTGTGTGATGGGAAGAGCTCGATCGGAATGAATAGTGATAGAGCTGCGTCCATGTATGTGATGGGAAGAGGCTCGTCGGAATGAATGGTAGTGGGGCTCGTCCGTATCGGCGTGATGGGAAGAGCTCGTGAAAGTGAAGCCGGCGTGGCTCGGGCGCTAAGGGCGAGTGGCGTGTGGCTGGTGGTCGGCTCTGACCGGCGTGGCACGTGCGGAGTAGGCGGCTCGTCAAAGTGGCGACGTGGCTCAGGGCGCTAGGCGAGTGGCGATGGCTGGCGGTCGACTCTGAGGAGCACGTCGCACATGCGGGTGGCGGAGAGCTGCGTCAAAGTGAAGCGGCGTGGCTCTGGGCGCAAGGCCCGGTGGCGATGTAACTGGCTGATGCGACTCTGAGCGGCGTGGGCGCGTGCGGGTAAGCGAGCTCGTCGAAAGTGACGTGGCTCGGCGGCGCTAAGGTAGAGTGAGCGATGCAGCTGTGGTGGTCGACTCTGAGGCGGCGTGGCGTCGCGGGTAGCGGAAGCTGTCAAAGTGACGACGTGTTATGCGTGACTTCGGTGTGCGAAGAGGCTTTGGTGAACTCGCGCCTCGCATGTCCTCGAAAAAGGTGGTGATCGTCATTATCTTTGATTTATGGAGATGCAGAGCGATTGCGTGACTTTTGGCGCTTTGACCTCACTTATAAATGGTGGCTCCGTTGCCTACGTATCTTATGCCTTTGGAGTGCAGCTACTCGGCCCGGGTGGATGAAGTTTATTGCACAGGATGGATGCTTTCGGCGTTCGGCTGCTGGAGTTCCTCTGATGTCTTTGGATCAGCCTTTCTGGGTCTTCATATGTGGGAGTTGTGTTTTCCACTGGTCTGCTGCAAGTCATGTTGACACCCTAACTTTTGCTAGGGGATGCGTTCGGAGAGGGTGGTGCATCCTTTGCGCCGCACTCTCTGTTTTCTTTATCTTCTTCCTCCTCCTTTCCACCTCTTCTTCCCTCTTTTCTTTCCTCCCTTCTTTCTTATTCCACAGCTTTCTCATCTGCTTCTTTTCCCTTTTTTTTTTTTTTTTTAGTCTTTCTCCTTTGTCTCATCTTTTTCTCTTTTCTTTTCACATCACCCCTTTTTCTTTGATACGTCTTTCTCCTTTGTCTCCATCTTTTTCCTTTTTTTTTTTTTTTTTTTTTTTTGGCAGTGCTGTATTGAGTGTATTTAGAGATGTAATCAAGGACCTCTTGATTGTAACCGAATATGATTCATTTGGAATAAAGAGACTTTTATTTTTATGAATTTTCTCATTGCGTATGTTTCTCGGCTGTTGCGATACTAAATTGCAGTATGCAGACTCATCATATAAGAATTGATAAGGTTTTATTATAATGGTGCTCTTGGTGGCAACCCCAGTGCTCAGCGTTCCATGTATGTTGTAGATTTTTCCCTCCCACTCTGTTTGGAGCTCATAATTTTTGAGATACGACTGACTCGGGTTATTATGTAAGGACCTTCAGTTGGGGGCCTAGTTTCCCATCTTTGTTTGGATTCTTCGCTGGCGGCGCAAGCTTTTTGGGACCAAATCCTTGGCATGTAACCCAGGGCTTGACCCTGCGGTTTGTAGTACAATTTGTCTTCCTTTGATGACTCTTACGTCTTGTTGAACACGCTCACGTTTTTCATCGGAGTTCCAAGTTAGGGCGAGGGCCTCGTCATTTGTTCCTCCGTGCTAACTCGACTCTGGGAGATTTTATTCCAACCTCGCGGGGCTCTTGCCCACGTGCGAGAGCTAGGGCAAATGGGGTCTCTTAGGAGTTCTTCGATTTACGCGTCGTCTGTAGGCCCATAGTACCTCGAATTATTCTACCCAACTTCCTTTAAGATCTTCCGGCTTGGTTTTAAAATGACTTTAAGGGTTGATGGTGACCTCGACTGTCAGTTTGATTCTTGGGTGTCTTTGGTGACAGTAATTTTAATTCAGAGCTCGGCACAAAAATCCACTGAGCTGGAGTGTTGTCGACTGTTTTCGTTATCGATACTAGGGCTCTTGGGATCTTAGAACACATCTCAATGTAGTACATAGTTTTTATATCTTATACCCCATGTGTTAACAAGGGCTCGGCTTACGCCCTTGGTGAAATAATCCAACTGCGACAATTATGAATTTGCATTGTACCCAATGGCGGGTCCCAATATGTCGACCCCATTTTGCTGGAAGGGTCGGGTACGGTAATTGACGTCGAGGGCTCGGCGGGAGGCGTGATATTTTAAGCGTGCTCTGGCGGTGCATTTCTTGACTAAATTGATTAGCATCTTTAGAGTATCGTGGGCGGTAGTATCTGTCTCGAGATTTTTAGGCTAACGTTCGTGCTTGATGGTTCCCCATGTGCCTTAGTGTACCTCTCTCGAGCCCACGTATTCGGTGTCTCCTCTGCGATGCATTTACGAGGAAGGTCACGAAGAATCCTCGCTTGTAAAGGCTTCCCTTGTGATTGGTAAACCTGGAAGACCTCGCCCTTATTTTAGCCGCTTCTTTGGTGCGTGCGGTAAGGTTAAGTCATTGATATAATCCCAAATAGGGTCCATCGATTGGTAGCGGATCCTCTGAGCGACCTCCATCTTTGTAAGTCGGGAGGTGCTAGGTGATGACGGCGTTGATGGCAAAGATCTTCTTGCAGGCGGTATTTGGATTTCGCGAGCGTCGCTGGGTATTCTACGATGCAGGGGCGTGCTTGACCCGAACCAATACAAACTTTTTTAGCAAATTACGGACCTTTTGGAGATATAGAACCATCGTCTCACTTTTGGCCTCGTATGTATCTTCGATCTGCCTGACCACCAGTTGGGAGTCACTGTGGACCTCTAGCTGGTCGACCTCCCAATATTGTGCGAGGTTGAGGCTGCTTATGAAGCGCCCCTCATACCGACCGTTGTTGGAGGCTTAGGAACCCAAACAGTGCGTATTCAATGTATCCTTACGGTGAGGTGGGACCAGCTGCTGCTCCTGTGCGTTTGAGGCTCGTGAGAGAGTTTCCATGGGAGGTCGTCCTCACGTGTTGGGTTAAACAGCTCTATTGGAGCGAATTCCATGGCAAGTCGACTAGGACTGTCCCTTATAGCGATCTTCGGCTTGTACTGTGTCGAACTCGGCAGCTCTGACCCTTCATCAGTCTTGGAGACTCGGCTTGTATGTCCTCTTCGTTAGATGCCAGTTGGGACTTCTATAGTGTGTGAGCTTTGGAAATAGGGACGGAGTTTCAATTTCTTAGTCACTAGTGCTAGTATGAGATTTTTCCATTCTCGAATTTTCTCTCCTCTCTAAGCTCCTCTCGAAACGACTGCGATGATGGCTTGGGTCTTGGACTCGCTCACTTGTATCGGACGAAATCTTGCCAACTGGTTGAAATCTGTCACGGCTAAGTATAAAGTGAGTTCTCCTTGAGGACTTCTTAGAATGGGAGGCTTAGGTATGTTTTTAATGAATGTACTTGCATTTTTAGGTCATTTGAAGGCTTTCTTTAGAACTTGGAAGAAAGTAGGCATTTATCACTTGCTGCGAGATACGAACCGACATTTGCTTCCTTCTGTCGGTCATTTGGACTGTCTTTATTCTGAAGGAATGACACCATGAATGATACTTTTATTTTGTGCAGTTGACTTGATCCCCACAGTGGTTAACTGAAACCAGAGATTTTAAATTTACGTCTGTGGCTGTTTCATGGGGTTCGTTCATGTTATAATTCCTCAGGATCTGGAATGCCTCGGAGAGATGAGTGATATGGAGATCGGACTTGAAGTGCGTTTCCTGGCATATCGATACAATAGTATACCTCCATCGTTGTGCTATCTGTCTTTAGAACATCGGTTCACTAGTCTCAGTAGGTTACTCCTGCATTCCTTGAGTCCCAAGCATTATCCGGTGCTTGATGGGTTCCTTGTCTTGTGAATGAAGTCTTTCTTGGTCTCGAGGGTCCATCGCGATTTGATTACGTGGAAAAATGCATCCATCGCCCGGAAGTAGTTCGTGGCACGGCGTCGTGGCGTCCACGGTGGTCGATTCTTGGTAGAGGAAGCGTCCTTGGGCACTCTTTGTTTATGTTAGTGAAGTCGATCTTGAGTCGCATTTGCAGTTAGCTTTTAATGACTGCGTTAGCTAGCTTGGCTGAATTATTCCACCTCTCTTGCTCGGCTCCTTGGAGGAGCTTGCGACCTCCATTGATGGCCACTTTGCCTTTACGGTGCGAAGCTTGTTTTAAGCGTGGTTTAAGGAGGGATCGATTGTTGATACGTGAGTGATCATTCTTTGAATCGATCCTCCCATGTCATTGCTTCCATGCGAAAACATCTTTTGTGTTTTGACCAGTGAGGAGGCCTTTGAGGTTTCTGTCAGCTTTGATCAAACGTGGCGAGATGTTCGTTAGATCATCCGGTGATATTAAGTTCGGTTCCTGCGAGGGGTTGGTCGGGTGAGTACCTCGTCGCGTAAGTCAAGTTACGATCTATCTCACGATCGACGCTCTTGGGTTTCATGGAGATTTGTGTAGCATTCGGGCACCGGCCCAGTCTCCTCGGTGTCCCGGCTCATTCTTGTTGGGAATTTGATCATCATGTGGTAAGCCCGAGGGGATGGCTTTTGTGCCGTTGAGGTCTGCCCTAGCAGTATTGTGAAATTTGTGGGCTTCCACTATGGGAACCTTCTTTGTTGTAAATCGCACAAGCGGGTTCTCCCGCGTCGGCACTAGTTGAATCAGGCAATGGTAACACCTTCTCTCTGAAAATCCCGTAGATGTGTCGATGGGGTCTAGCTTGTCTCTTCAATACCTATTTTATCGAAGGTAGCGAGAAGATGATGTCATTAGAACTCATTCTCAATTAAAACACGTTGAAGCGTAGTGTGGCCTGATTGCCGCGGACTACGACCCAGTCGTCATGGGATCTTTGTATCTGCTTCCCGGATCTGAGTCAGGAAGCGTGATGGTAGTGGTCGCGGCCTTCGTTACTACTGTATTTCCCCATGTCATTGATCATGCTCAGGTAGGTGGGCTTTGGCCAGGAACTAGATTCTCCTCCTCAGTGAATCCTCCAGAGATCCTGGATTTCTCCCCCGAGAAATTTCTTTGGTGAACGATGATGTCGAGATGGCGACTCTTTGAACGGGTTCGGATTATGGTTACGTGTGTAACTTTGGGACGGTCCCAGGCTTGATTTCTGAAGATATGAAAGCGCGCGAAGATATCCAGCGGCTTGTATCGAGATATTATTTCTCTTCTTAGTTGTATATCTGATTGTCGATGCGATACCCATAGTCCTGTGGAACTATGATAGTATTATCCACTGTCATGAATCCCAGATTTCATACGAAGCGGTATCTAGAAATTTTCGTTTATTTATCATACGGGACTTGTAATCTTGGGACCGTTAGTGGGTGAAGTCTTTGTGTGGGTGTGTCTTCGCCCTTCGGTTTGCAAAGTGGGCCCAAGCAGTCTCTGAGACTTCCCTCTCAGCATGCTGGGATCGCTCCGTTTGGGCACAGGGATTTCCTCGATCTTCTTGTCTCTTAGGACTCGAGTCCTCGTCGTTTTGTCTGTAAGCTACCTTTTTTCTTTGCAGGCGGAGAATATCGCTTCTTTGATATGAGGGGCTCTGCTAGTTTATATACTTTTCGGCTTTGGGACACCGACCATGCTAGCTTGAGGGTTCTTTGAGATAGAGAACATCGAGGTCCTTTGTTGTACGCTAATCCGTGATAGTGTGACGTGAACTTTTAAATCGGTCGTCTGCATGGGGACCGGCGTTGAATCTTAGTACATATGATTTCCAAACTCTCTTGCGATCCTTGGCAATGGTCGACAGATGGTGGCTTCGGCTTCTGTGCGTCAGGGCTCAGATGGAAGTGGAGACGAGCATAACAGATAGTTCCACTGAATGATGAGATGGATGAGGAGTGTTGAACCGAGGCGAGGCTGGTCTTTAAGCGTAATGGCGAGCATGCATCGCGGGATCTGAAACCCATGTAGCTCATTCGATTTTGTAAGTATTAAGGTGATCGACGGGATCTTTGGTTCCATCGGATGTCTCTACTGAGGCGATACGAATTTTCTTTGGAAGGGGAAAGTGCGACCTTATAAATTTTGTGAGGAGAGATTCCGTTCTTTGTAAAGTATCAATGGTATCACAGGGGTCAGATCCCTTCACCACTTCTCACCTTGTTGAGCTCTTGTTGAGGTTCTGAACCTCACTCCCATGGCTGTTCTCAGCTTCTAGTGGAGGGTGATTCGGTAACAGGCGCCTCCCCAGGTATTAGCCGTTCCATCTTCGGGAACGACGGTGAATCCATGCTGGCTTTGTTGGACTGCAGCCATTTCGATGCCTCGGGAAGTGTCTCGGCCAAGCTGTTCCTCGCGGGGGAGGAGGTTATGGCCTTCCTGGGTTTGCCGTGTCTCCTGTTGATGTCGTATCTGCCTGGTAAGCTGCTCAGTTCTTGACCAGGACGGCCGGTTGACAAAGCGACGCTTCCATAGTTTGTGGCCAACTGCGTCGTTCCATCGTCCCGGGGGTACTTTGCTCATATCCTGAGGAATTGGATTCAGTGTCCTCGGTGGATTAAGTGTTACTTACGCTTTCGTGTTCGCACATTGATCTTGAAACCGATGGCGAGGAATGGAGTTATGTTTATGGAAGAATTGTCGGTTCCAGGTGAGCCGTGATGATCTTTGGCCGGGCGGGGGCGTGGGAGTCAGTGGGCCGGACCGGATGTTTATAGAATTTGGGATGCGGCGTCACAGGTCGTCTGGGTTGAGGCGGGGATCGAGCCACGGTTGATCTGCCCAGTCGGACGTAGAACCTGCGCAGAACAAAGAAGGAAATTCGGCGAGGAAGTGTGCGGTCAAGCCCATTTAAGTCGGATTACATTATGAGAAAGAGAGAATGTTTAGATTCTTCGTATTGGCTTTCCCTTTTAGTGTTAGATGTATTTATAATGGATATTCGTAATTTGGGCCAGATGACTAAGTCGCCCACATTGGAGGAGTATGTTTCTCATATAGTTAGCGCCAGATTTAGCAATTGATTAGTGAGGATTTTATTGAAGTGATCCTTTTAAGTATTGGGGTTAACGGCCCTCTTTTTCCTCCCTTTATAATAGGATTTGATTGGATGAGTAAGGCGTCTTTTAGGAGATATTAATGTACATTTGTAGAGATATGGTTTGGCCGTAGGTGTATGGGCGCGCGATGCCAAATTAGTACTCTGGGTCGATAAAATTTGGGCACTGTTTGAGGCGTATGGGGGGCGTGAGCATTCTCCCATGCTCTTTTGGTGACGAATGAAATCTTTGTGGGTTAACATCCATATCGATTTTAAGTAAACAAAGCAATGCGCCCGAACATTTTGCCTAATGTAACATGTACAAGTCTAATGTTTTTAATCAGGCCTCATTGGTTTTTTAATTTTCTTAAAGATAGTTGTTTACATTAACATAATCTCTTTAAAGTCTTTTGTATTATATATGAAGGCAAAATAAACAATATATTTTATGACGTCTTCTCTGGGTGGACCTTGAACGTCTGGAACTACTACCCACTCGATGGTCACGAGTAACAGTATCCAGTGCAGATCACTTCGAACTGTCGACCTCCATGCAATTCCAAACAAAACGACACCGTATCAGGACACCCCATCCTCCTTGTCCCCAAAAACCAGCAGCATATATATCTCTAACATGTATTCACATATTATCACCAATATCTCTATCCACCTCCAACACCACCAAGCACAGCTAGCTCTTCAATGGAGATCCTCCTCCTCTTCTTCATACACATCCTCCTACTCCTCTGCTCCACCGCCATCACTTCATCTTCATCTTCCTCTTCATCCAGCCCCATCAAGACCATCGTCGTACTGGTAATGGAGAACCGCTCCTTCGACCACATGCTCGGATGGATGAAACAAATCAACCCTGAAATCAACGGCGTCGATGGTTCTGAATATAACCCCATCTCCACCTCCGACCCCAACTCCCCTCTCGTCTTCTTCACCAACACTTCCCAATACGTCGACGCCGATCCGCCCCACTCCTTCCAGGCCATTCGCGATCAAATCTTCGGCTCCGGAAACGCTTCCGGTGACCCTCCGCCCATGAGCGGTTTCGCCGAACAAGCCGCCACCAGCTCGGCCACCGCCCAAACCGTCATGTCCGGATTCGACCCCTCCATGGTCGCCGTCTACAAAACCCTCGTCTCGGAGTTCGCCGTCTTCGACCGGTGGTTCGCCTCCGTGCCGGCGTCCACCCAGCCTAACCGCCTATTCGTCCACTCCGCCACCTCCGCCGGGGCCACCGGGAACGTCCCGACATTGCTGGCCAAGGGCTACCCCCAACGAACCATCTTCGATAATCTGGACGAAGAAGGAGTTCCCTTCGGAATATACTTCCAGAATATTCCGGCGACGCTGTTCTACCGAAACTTGAGGAAGCTGAAGTACCTGGACAAATTCCACATCTACGGAGTGTCGTTTGAGAGAGACGCGAGGGAGGGGAAGCTGCCGGGGTACACTGTGGTGGAGCAGCGGTACATGGATACTAAAGTGGAGCCGGGGAACGACGACCACCCGTCGCACGATGTGTACGAGGGACAGATGTTTGTGAAGGAGGTGTACGAGATACTGAGGAGGAGCCCGCAGTGGAACGAGACTCTGTTGGTGATCACATACGACGAGCATGGGGGGTTTTATGATCACGTGGCGACGCCGGTCCGAGGGGTTCCTAGCCCGGACGGGATAGTTGGATCGGAACCGTATCTTTTTGGGTTCGACCGGTTGGGTGTTAGGGTCCCAACCATCATGGTCTCACCTTGGATTGACAAGGCCACCGGTGAGTCACACCCTCACTTAATCTCATAGAGTAGATACGAGAGATGGTAGAGATAATTATGAAAAATGAAAATGTAGATTTTAAAATAAACTAATTATTTTTACTTTCTACTTAAGTTATTTTAAATCATATTATTTAGTTATTTTGTCAAACTTAATTTACTTAGTGACTAAAATTAAGTTATAAATCACTTTAAATTTGTATTCTGAATTTTTTTTTTAACTTCTATTCACTTTGCATATGAGATCTTTTGTAAACTCATCCCACTTTACCACTTGTATTACTTAATTTATTTTTATGTTGATTTACACTCACTTAAAATACATTTTAAATTAATTTCATCAAACAACAACCTTAAATATGAAATAAGTAAAAAGTTTAAATTAATAATTTAAGTATAATTTAAATTAACTCCGGGGTAGCTTAATTGGTTGCCTTGGGTTTACTCCATAATGGTCACCAATTTGAATCCCCTTAGGGTGTGTTTGATACATTGAAATGAGAAATGACAATGAAGAATCTCTTTTCATTCCTATTTCAAGGAATTGAATCAATAATTTAATTTAATTCTCAGTATTTGGATTAGTTTAGGAATCTTACATAGAAATGATTGTTTATTTTAATTTCATTGTTTGATAATACAAGAAATTGGACTGAAAAATAAATAAATTGAAAATAATACCCTAAAATTTTTTGAGGTTTAAAAAAAAAAAAAAAGGTCATTCATTGATAAAATATTTTAATTATTCTCCATTGTTTTCATATTTTAAAAAAATAATTATAGTCATATAATTAAAAATAAAATATTATAAATGAAATTTATTTTTAATTTATAAATAATTTTCAAAATATTTTCAGTTTTTAGAACCGTTATTAAGCATCTTTTTAGTTTTTATATAACAGTTTTATAAAAATATATCGCTTTATGTAACAATTTTATAAAAATGTTTTCTCAAGATTTTAAATTTAATGATAAAATAAAACATTAACATACTTTCTCACAAAAAAGGTAAATAAAAAAAATTCAAAACACATCTAAGCCAATTTTTTTGGATTTTCAATAATATAAGCTTTCATAAAAATGCTTTAAATTACTAGTGGAATTGTGAACCTAATGAACAAGAGTTCAGTAAAATAATAATTTTAAGTTTTTATGTTTTTAAGAAGAATATTAAGCTTATTTGTCCAAAAATGAGGAGGGTGAATAGATACCACTATATATATATATATATATATATATATATATATATATATATATATATAAAGAATCAAATACTACTTAGAAGTAGAATTTGATTCCTTTTTGAATGAGTTTCCATTCCATTCCTCATGCTTAAATTTCATCCAAACATGGAATGGGTTGAAGGGATAATGATATTCCCATTCTACCTCTCTATTCCCATGATCCAAACACACCCTTAGAGGGGTACACCAAGGTGATAAAAATTTAAAAATAAAAACAATAATAAAACCAATTAATAAGTAATAAGTTTGATCAAACACCTCGTAGGATAAGGCTAGACTGGGGTTGGTTGAACTATCTGTTTGGGTAATGTAGCCAAATATAAAACCCATGTTGTGGATCTTAAACTAATTATGATAATTGTTGGATGGTAATGGCAGTTGTTCATGGGCCTAATGGATCAGTACCATTCCCGACATCGGAGTATGAGCATTCCTCCATTCCGGCAACGGTGAAGAAGATCTTCAACCTGAGCTCTCCTTTCCTAACCAAGAGGGACGAATGGGCTGCCACCTTTGAAGACTATTCTCAGACCAGGACCCAACCAGAACTGATTGTCAGGTTACACACCCTCTAATCTTAAACTTCTCCACTGCATTAATTAAACGAAACCAAATAAGAAAAGCTTGTGTTTAGCTTGCATTGGTCGAGAATAATTGCAAAAAACGATATAAAAAAAAATGAAAGAATACATGATTCAGTAACTGTTCATAACGGTAGTGCCTAGAACATTTAGGCAATACCTACGGTAGAACTACTGTCATACCTAAATCACAATTGTATTTTGCATTTTATATGCCTCATTTGCAATTATTCCAAAACCAATGAATGAGCCAGCCTGAAACACAAGTTTCCCAACCAAAAATATCCAGGATTTGTTGTGTAATTATTTGTGCAAATGTTTATTGCTTATAGGTATAAACACGTTTTGTTTTATTTGATCTAATCGAGGTGTTTTAATGTTTTGTCTGGTGGTGGTGGTTGCCAATTTCAAATGAAACCTTCCGACACCGGTGAGAATGAGAGGAGAGAGGCAAATGAGAATGCAAACTAGCGAATTCCAGGGAGAAGAGCTTCTGCAGCTTGCAGCAGTGCTTTGAAAGGAGACAACATCCTGACCAGTTACCCCGAAAAGATCGGGAAGCAAATGAACGTTAAGCAAGGGAAGAAATACATGGAAGATGCAGTGAAACAGTTCTTCGAGGCAGGGCTTTCTGCTAAGAGAATGGGTGTTGATGAACAGATTGTCAAAATAGGGCCATCCCTCACCACAAGATCAAGATCACCAAAACCCTCAACCAACAACCATCCATAACAAGAAGATATATACATACATCCTATTGTGAGAAAGATGCCTAATGTATGAAATTCGAGATATTTCTTTTTGTCCATATAAATAATACATTGAAAAAAAAGATGAAGTAGAGGTGGTGGAAAGTGGAAACATTCTATTATGTAAATGTTTACTCAATCTCGTGTAGTAGGTAACTGTTAATAAATTTAGTTCCACCAAGAGTTTGCACTGTTACAGTTTCTAATTAGGAAATAAATAAATAATAGTAGAAAGGAGGACAATGTGAATATATATAATACTTAAAGAAGGTTTCCATGTCCGAATGTGTATATAATTCAAAAGGGTTTCACAACTACAAAGATTTTTCAGACGACGAGGCACTGGACTGGACGATTTGATGAACCAAAACTTGAACTATAAACTCAATCCAAGGGATGTAACAAATATTTATGCAACAAAAATATCGTGATCTTCATGGTTTAAATTTAGAAATGTGAATAACAAAATACCTGTTATTTGACATATTGGGACATTTTTTTCATCTCTGTAGGCTGTTCCTTTCTGTCACCTGTATTTCGGATCCATGGATTTGTCCTCTAGGGCACTGATATCAGTAACCAAAATAAGGATCCATGCTTTTTACTCCACATCCCACCCAGGAATATTGGCTGTAGCCTCATTCACCATCTGTACAAGTCTTACCTGATAACAGAATTAATGAAGGAATTATTAATAAGCAGAGAGAGAGAGACGGAGAAGGGGGAGAGAGATAGAATAGGTACAATGACAGATACAGAACAATGCCGTTATGAAAAAAAAAGACTGAACAATGAATCACAGAAACCTAGCAGCAAGCATACTGAATGCGGCCAAATTAAAAGAGATTAATTCTTATCAACAACAAAAGATGGGCTTTTCTTTCTCTTTTTCATCTTTTCAAAGAACAGAATTCTTTTGGACTGGTCACAGAGAATTAACTCATAAATCACCAATGTAAGCAGAGAAACCACAAGTGAGATACATAATTTGGAACAACTACAGTCGTGAAGGCCAACATTTAAGAAATGAAAATAAAATAGAAAACTTCGACATTTTGATAGGAAAAGTTGTATAGCATATAGGATAAGGAACAAATATCCCTCTGACCAAAGCACTTCAGGTTCCTTGATGCTTCAATACAACATAGACAATACTACCATCGAAACACTGATTTTGGAAAATGTTACTACCAAACACTAATTAGACAGCAGCTAGCGGCGCGCGCGCTCCCCCCACAGGCCTGCCTTAGGGCTTAGAGAGGTATCTGTTGAGGTGATCTGATGCAGTCAGAATCTAGGACTGCATGATTAGATGTGGGTTTAGCCAGTTTCAGCATAACATCAAAATGTGCTGATCCTACTCTTTAATTATTTCAACGAAAACATATTGGCTAGACTTCTTGTTATCAGAAGAACATTCTCCTCTTTTCTTGCCTTTCTTTCCAGTTTCCTTTCTTTTTCTTCTTCTATTCTTATTTTGCATCAGAATTTCCCTTTAGACACATCCTTGCAAACGAGAGGCATCCTCAGTGCAGATATCTTGTGGTCACAGAAGGCTTTTAGACCTAGAATGAGTGTGTTCAAATGGAATCTGAGAGAAACAGTCCCTTAAAGAGATAAGGTCATTTTGTAGAGCAAACCCACCCCCAATGAATTCCCTTCACCTCCATCTCTGATCATCACTCAATAAAGCTTTTATGGATTCCTAGATTACCTAGTCAGGGTAACAAATCACCCTCATCCGGGAATGGAAGCAGCTCTGACAGTTGTCAGATGTGTCGTACCACTTGGGCAGCCATTTTAGCAGTGACAGGTCCTTGCAAGGAATTGTCACCCACCAACACTATCCATCTGACTAAAAGCAATTGTTGATTCTAAAGCACTTAATCTGTGTTCAAGCACACCATTTCTTCTTCAAATGCTGTTTTATGAAGCAGCTTCTACAAATCATAGCCCATAAAGCTATTCCCATCACAGGAAGCTAAACTAAATATGCGTAAAACCTTGATGGAAGAACCGCATCTCCCTTTCTTTATAAACATGACTTGATGGAAGAAACTCATCTCCTTTCTTAGGATGGTGGATTTTCACCAAGGATAATTAAGTATGTGAGTTCTTTGAACTTGGTTCAGAAGTAGTCAACCTAATTAAAGTAGCCAACTTTGTCCTAAAACTGTGGCAGTCATACTTCTCCACCAATTACAGCATCAGATTCATGTGATATGGGAACTTTGCATAGAAAGTAACCCCCATCAGTAAGAAGGGTTAACAAACCCAACTCATAGGAACAATGATGCTTCACAAGCAATGAGACAAACATTCAAACAGCACCTTCTGGCTCAGAAAGCTAACTTGCTTTCCCTGTGTATAGATCATGTGTGTGACTACTGATATGTCATACAATGACCTTAGAGAAGAGAAAAAGAAAAAGCTGAAAGCAAAAATAAATGTAACTATAGACACCATGCATGTTGTCTACAAAATCAACATGACACAAGGCTTTAAACACATCATAAAAGAGGAGCATCCCCATTGAAGCCTCATTTACATAACCAGGAATGATCATCATGTATCAGCAATTGCACATCATGCAGCAATTGATCATTGCGATAGGTCAATGTTACTCATTCTGACCGACTACAAGGACATGGTTTTTTTTTTTTTTTATAAGCAGCAGTAGAACTACAAAATCAGTAAAGGTTTCTAATTTATATATAAACAAATAAAAATCAAACCTCTAATTTTACAATCTATACCAAGGATGCAAGAATGAGATGAACTGAGAACTGGTACAATATTAAAGTGACAAATTATTTTAACACTGTACCAGTTTAATGCTAGATAACTTAATATACAACATTAGTCAGTTAACGGATATAGAGTGTTGAATTGATAATATTCATTAGAGGCAGCCTATCAAAGAAAAAAGGGCAACATTCATTGGAGCCATGCAATGAAGCTAAACAATCCTATTCATATGACAAGTTGTAACTAGGTATCTCGAGATTTAACAAGTTTGGAGCAACCAGAAGACCTAAGTCACCAGACAACTCCAATGCATGTTTAGACAACCTTATTTATAAATAATATTAATAAATAAATAAAAGTGCAGAATGGCTGCTATGGCTGTTCAAAAAAACAAATATAGCAAGTGATCAAAACCGCAGCCCCAGAATACTAATAGGCCTCTTTTGGGAAAGCTGTTTCTTTCTGCTAAGCTAAAGCCGTAAAGTTTTTATGGGGGCAGCAGTCCTGAAGTTATAAAAGCCATAAGCAACTTCTAACATGGGTAAAGAAGGGCTTCCACGAGAAGCAACATTCTCCCTACTTCTTAATTAAGCTCTTTTTAAGCCCAAAGCACTTTCAGTAGAAGTAGTCTTTTATTGGACTAAAAAGAAGAGCTTTTGACTTTCTGAAATCAATCAAACAGGAACACAAACGTGTAGGCATGTGCAGAGAAGTGCAAACTTGAAAAATCCTTTCACTTTTGTGCATAGCTTGGATTTGATTCCAAGCTGAGTGCACTGTTTGATATTATTTGAAACAGCTAGATTTGTTGTATGTTTTACTCAACAGACCCTAGAAGAATGAAGATTAGGCATAGACATACCACACTTTCAGGAACACCTGGAGGAGGTAGGGAGAGATTTCTTGGTGGAGGACCACTAAGATACGATCTCTCTTCTCAAGCGCCCATTCTCAATCTTTCCGTCGTCAGCTCCCCTGAAGGGAAACCAACTCAAATAAATTACTCAGAAATAAATAATGAACAAGAATTCAATTTAACAAAAAAAGGAAAGTTTCACAAGACATAACCACTAAAGAAAATTTCACAAGACAGAATCAGTAAATTGATGTAGGCAAAACAAGCGAAGGTGTAAATAAGTAAAGCAAAGTACCCTGCCATTTCTATAATAGCATAGCAATGTGATAAGCCCCAATTTTACATATGCTGACGAAGAAAGGGCTACAAAGGGAGGATGATAGTACATGAGTCCTTTAATTTAGTGGAATGAGCGGTATGTACGGGTTGTGGGATGAGTGGGAGGAAAGGCAATAATTTGGGAAATATCACTGTAAGGAGAGGAGGGGAGCCTCTCAAAATGCTCTCCCATGCTATTATTGTCCTTTTTTAATAGAAAAATTCATTTTGCTTTCACTCTGTACCATAGGGCTCTATCAATTGGTACCAGAGTCATCGATCTGTGTATATGGCAACCAAAAAAATAGAAGGACGAATGGAGAGGGTTGAAGAACGTCTTGTCGGAGTCCATGGGGAAATAGCAGTGGTAAAAGCCGACCTCCAACAATTGGACCCATTAGAGGTGAAGGTGGATTCTATGCTGGAGAGATTGTCGGTATTGGAGAAATTGGAACAAATGTACAAGGTGGAAAATGCGAAGGATTCTGACGAAGCATAAGAAAGAAGGCGTCATCTGGGAGGCTCCCCGTCTAGAGGGCGAGGGTGGTGTGTCGGAAGTTTTGAGGAGAGCTCAATGGGTTTTTCGATGGAAATACCCATGAGAAGGGAGTAGATCTTGGCAGTAAACCATTTGGCCGAGGTGTGAAGAAACCCTCGTATAAAGGAGTTAGAAGAGCAGTAGAGTGGAAACCTAACTTTGTCGTTTAGAGATGCCCGTTTTTTAAGGATGGAACCTAGAGGGATGGGTTTTTAGGGCAGAAAATTTTATTGTTGCCCATGGTATGTCAGAAGAGAGAGAAACTAGTGGTGGCAACAATCAGTGTAGAGATGGGATGTGCTTGCGTGGTTTCAGTGGGAGGAAGGTCACTGTCTTGTGCAGAGTTGGATGGAATTCAAAGTCTGTCTCTTAGATCGTTTTGGCTAGACACAAGAGGGGACTCTATGTGATAAATTTTTAGCCCTCAAACAAGAAGGTACAGTCTGGGAATATCTCTGCCTCTTTGAATTGTTGGTAGCGACATTAGAGGGTGTGCTAGAGCATGTCCAAGAAAGCACCTTCATCAACAGGCTCAAACCGAAGATCAAAGCGGAAGTTAGGATGATGAAACCATAAGGGCTCCGAGAGGTTACAAAATTTGCGCAGAGAGTGGAGGAGAGGAACCTATGCCGTTGAAGCAATAAGGGTGAGGCATGGAGTCATCATTCATCGGGGATGGGTTGGGCTGATCCGAGTTTTTCCAAATGGACCACAGGAGGTGAGCGAGCCACTTTGTACCTTCCGGACAGCAAACCCACCATTTCGGCCCACTTCAACATCAGTTTTTGGCTTTCAATCTAATGGGCCTTCTGCTCGAAGCCCACATGACTCCACCTCCCGATTCACTCCTGACTCCCTTGTTCTGAACCTAACCTTACAATTTCAGGTGAAGTACAGGGACGGAGCTCGACAATGCGAGAGGAAACTAATGGATGTCGAGCTCTGATAAAAAATTGCAAAGGGCTTGTGCTTTCGATTGTGGCTATAAAATACTCCCGGCCATAGATGTAGAGCAGAAATTACAAGTCTTGTTGGTTCAAGAAGATAACACCGAGTCGGAAACACCACCACAAAGTAAGTTGCGATGAACCCTTAGACAAAGAGATCTAGGAAATAGCAGAGTTATCTCTCAAGATACTGATTCCCATTCAGATGGTACTAGCTCAATTCCAAAAGGTTTTCAATGTCCTACGGTGTACCATCGGGAGATCCCCGCAGCCATGCATCACTTTGCATTCGAGAACTTCCCCAGTGAATGTCAGGCCATATCGTTATCCTTAAATTCAAAAGGCTGAAATTGAAAGTTTGGCCCAAGAGATGTTGGCAATAGGTATTATCCAACCAAGCACTAGCCCTTTTTCTAGCCCTGTGCTATTAGTTCAGAAAAAAGAAGAGGGTTGGCGTTTTTGCCTGGACTACAGAGTTTTAAATAAGACTACAATTGCAAACAAATTTCCCATATCGATGATTGATGAACTATTGGATGAACTCCATGGAGCAATAATTTTTTTGAAATTAGATCTTCGCTCGAGCTACCAACAAATCATAGTATTTCCATCCGACATCCCAAAAACGACCTTTCGCACACATGAGGGACGTTATGAATTTCGAACCTACTTACGCAAATTTGTGTTAGGTTTCTTTGATGCTATCCTAGTGTACAACCGTTCCTTGGGAAAGCATCAAACATATCTCAGCCTTGTCTTGAAAATTTTGGAGACTCACCAGCTATTTGCAAATGAGAAAAAATGCAGATTTGCCTAGTCTAGACTAAAGTATTTGGAGCCTTACATTATTTCTGATCAGGGAGTGGCAGCAGATGCGAGTAAAGTTGAGGTGATGCTAAACTGGCCAGCCCCTCGCTCCTTAAAAGAGCTTCGTGGGATTTTGGGATTAACGGGGTACTATTGGCGCTTTGTGGCAAATTATGGCACCTTAGCATGGCCCTTAACGCAACTGCTACGAAAGGATAAGTTCCAATGGGGACCAGAGGCTGAATCTGCATTCCATTCTCTCAAAGTTTCCATGACTCAGCTCCCAGTTCTAGCTCTTCCAGATTTCTCCAAGCCTTTCATTATGGAGACGGATGCTTCAGGTAAGGGAATTGGAGCGGTTTTGTTACAAGACAAGAGGCTAATTGCCTTCTTTAGTCAAGCTATACCACCATCGGCGCAACTAAAATCGATGTATGAACGAGAGCTTATCGCTATGGTAAGAGCAATGCAAAAATGGAGACACTATCTGATGGGCCGCAAATTCATTATTCGCACGAACGAACGCAGTCTCAAGTTCCTATTGGTTCAAAGAATGGTCACCTAAGACCATCAAAAATTATTGTGCAAGCTATATTGGGTTTTGACTTTGATATTGAGTACAAATCAGGTTCTACCAACTGACAAGCTGATGCTTTATCCCGCATTCCTCCACAAGCTAGCTTGTTATCCCTCGTGCCTCCAGGTGCTGCAACTGGATGACATACCAAGAAATTGCCTCGGACCCTATGCTCTCTGCAATTCATCAAGCCCTGTCTCAAAGTTAGCCCACCACTCCAGGGTATTCTCTTATCCAAGGCAAACTTTTTTACAGAAATAGATTGGTCTTACCAGCCTCTTCATTTGGCCCTTAATCTCATGAGTGCCATAGCAGCCGCCGGAGGCCATTGTAGGGTTTCAAACATTCAAGAGCTGCAGCCAGCGTATACTGGAAGGGAATATGAAACAGTCTATTCAGGCTTATGTGGCTGCCTGTTCGTGTGTGTCAGCGTGTCAGCAGAACAAACATTCCACTCTCTCCCTTCAGGCCCTATTTCAGCACTTGCCAATTCCTCACCATATTTGGAAGATCTTTCCCTTGATTTTATTGAAGGATTGCCTAAGTCTGAAATTATGACAGTATCCTGGTAGTAGTGGACAGGTTGAGCAAGTATGCCCATTTTCTTGGCTTGAAGCACCCTTATACTGAGGTTACTATAGCAGCAGTTTTTGCTAAAGAAATTGTACGTCTTCACGGGATCCCCCGCACTGTTGCTTCGGACCGCGACAAGATTTCATAAGTAAATTTTGGGGAGAACTCTTTTGACTGCAAGGTACAGCACTTCGTTTTAGTACTACTTATCATCCTCAATCTGATGGCAAAATTGAAGTTCTGAATAGATGCTTGGAAGCTTACTTTGTTTTGCCCATCACAAACCAAAATCTTGGGCACGCTTTTACCATGGGCAGAATATTGGTATAACATTTCCTTCCACACTGCTGCAAAGACAACATCTCTATTGACATATGAGGCCGACTCTTCCATTTTTCTAAATTAGACTCAACCTTTCTGGATCAGGATGCCATTTTAGAGGAACTCTGTCCCAGCATCTCCACCGCTCAGCAGCATGTAGCAAGACGCTAAGCTGATGGTAGACTAAATTCTCCTTCCATGTTGGTGACTTAGTATTCTTAAAATTACCCTTCTTGTCGAAAAACTTTGGCTCGCCATGTGAATGAAAAAACTGTCCCCGATTCTGGCCTTCGCATCATTGACAAAGTAGAGGCGGTGACATATGGTCTCCCTCTTGCCAATCCCCATATATCCATCCAATCTTCCACATCTGCTTTCTTAAACACCATTGTTGGTGCCTCTTGCTCCCTTGCATGATTACCATAGCTTAGTGCCGACAGAAATGCCAGTGGGCACAGAAAAAATCCTACAGTACCCCCGCCCTAGTGCAGTTCTAATTCCCTTGGACGAGTTCTCATCAAATGGGAAGGTTTGCGGATCATGAGGCCTCCTGGGAACCAATTGAAGCTATTCAACATCAATTTCCCGCTTTTCACCTTGAGGACAAGGTGCTTCTTCCAACCGGGGGTATTGATAAGCCCCTAATCCATTTTACATATGCAAGACGAAAGAAGAAAGGGCTACAAGAGGGGAGGATGGATAGCACGTGAGTCCTTTAATTTCGTGGAATGGCAGTATATGTACGAGATGTGGCGTGAGTGGGAGGACAGGCACTAATTTGGGAAATATCATTGTAAGGAGAGCAGGGGATCCTCTCAGTCACTCTCCCATGCTATTGTCCTTTTATTGAAAAATTCCTTTTGATTTCACTCCTACCTAGGGCTCTATCATAATGTAAACAACGACATATAGAAGTTGAGAGAGAGAGAGAGAGGGAGAATAATTTACCTTCAAAGAGTAGTCACATCCATATGTATAATGGATAATAAACTTCTTCCCAATTTCCAAGTCCCATGGAGGCTGAAAACTTACAAGATGCATGTTAGTGGTCTATGTCATATTCTATAAACATTAAGAAGAAATGATGATGTTTAGATTGATTCATCAGGAATCATGCAAACCTGTAGCATGAAGTCTTTACGAAGGATATGCTGCACACCATGCAATGCAGATGCTACAGCATATGCATGCCTTGATTCAGAAGACAAATGGAACCACATTAAAATTCATATCAAGCAAGAGCAGTCTCATCAACTGACAGAATCTGAAGGAAGATGAAATACTTCAAGTACCACTCATTTCAGAACCCATCCAAAAGCTTTATCTGTCTCTAGATCA
The DNA here is from genome assembly GCA_016808115.1 of Tetrastigma voinierianum. NCBI lineage: Eukaryota > Viridiplantae > Streptophyta > Magnoliopsida > Vitales > Vitaceae > Tetrastigma > Tetrastigma voinierianum. Next base: position 98,558 of record JAEQBH010009190.1, read on the forward strand.
TCTTTCATTCTCAAAGAAATATTCATCCATGTAGGTGCAATTTCCTCCAGTTGGGACTGAAACAAATAAGTCAGTTTATAAGACAACAACAGAGCAATATCATGTTACAAAACAAGAAAAACAGTCAGCCCCAAATAAAAAAAGTTATAGTGAAGATGGTGATTAGTGATTACTACAGTAGCCTCTAATACGCAAAGCAACCTCTTAAGCCTAGATCTGGTAAATGAATGTTTTAAATAAAAGAATGTAAAGTACTCAAAAGAAATTATCAATCATTCACAATAAGATTAAAATAATTTTAGAAATAAGAGCTTTGACCTTTTCGATAATTACAGGAGAATTTCCAATTGGATCAATATCAGTCACAGGACCCTTCTCCTCAGGATAAAACTTCCTTATAATTTTCTCATTCTCAGCCGGTTTGATGTAGAAAAATGGAAACCCTGCAGGATGGCCTCCATGTGCCAAGTTAGGTAAAGGATTTACAAATATGTGGTCAGGCTCTGCCATTAGAATGAATCTGCAATTGTTAAAATGAACTTTGCCTTTTACGTCTCTGTAAAGGAATAGAGCAATAAAGTTCTGGGTCATTCAAATGAAATTTAACGAACTCACTCTTCTCAATTGCCTTTCCAGTATTGCTAAATGCCCATGGTCTATTTAAGACAATGTATCCCTGAGTAAACATTTGAATAAAATGAGAATAAGGAAACAGAAAATTTTCTTAAGGCAAGCAGCCAAAACTGATATATACCAGTGGATTACATATTGATTTTAGAAGTTATCATCTAATGAAATCCAGCACCTAAATAACTTTAAAAAGTAAAAAAGGAACAAGCTAGAAGATCATAAACAAGTACTAACATGCATGATGATTCCATCAAGTTGAGAGATGCCAAAGATATTGTTGAGGCCCCAGGAACCATGTGTTGTGTGTTGTGGAGTGCAATAATCTCAGATGTATACATGTTATAATTTGCCATTATAGATTTAAGTGGCATTCAATATTTTGAACTATAGACTTGATACCTACCACATGGAATTTTATTTACTCATTCCATGCTTCTCATTCTCATTCAAAAGTTCCAACAATAGTTAATGCATCTCAACAGTATCTCCTTAATTTTTTTGATGAGTAGTATCTCATGTTTGAACATCAATATCATTGTTCATCTAGTTAACCTTAAGATGCAGAGATTAACAATTGTTGAATCAAATTGTTTACAATCATACTAAATGTTTTTATCAGTGGGACATGGTAAGTGCATAAATTACTAATGCAATATGTACTGAGGCTTGATAATGATTGGTTGCGTGGAAGTAAAATTTTAAAATGAGAAAAATCTTGTACTCTCACAGCAACCTTCATTATTGAAATAAGTAAAACATCAAATAGTAAGAGATGTACACATTTCCCCACAGTCCAGCAATCTCCACCTAACTAAATGAAGACATTGCCCTACATTGTTTGTAAGTTAACAAAACTTATTTCCTACAATTATCTTGTCTAGTCTTCCCATCATAAATTTACCCAATCATGTAACCATTTCCTGGATCTACCTTTCAATTTACCCAAAGACAGACTAGACCAACATAAATTCACGACATCATGTCCCATATTCTAAGTGTAACACATGGATGAGCTCCAAGAACAACATTAAAAATAAATAAATGGACATGAAACCAAATAAAGGTGACAATAAAAATAAATTAAAGAAACCAGGAGAATGGAAGACTTTTTACCCGATCAAGCCCATCAGGAAGGGGATTAACCACAAAAGTGGGAATCTCGTCCATCAAACTATCAGGATTTCCTGAATGCAATATCCGGGTGAACCCTCCCATTCCTGATCCAGGCATGTCTTTCCTCTTCTTATACCAATAGTACATAATCCGACACTGCCATTGACTATAGGGAGCATCAGTTGCGGTAAGGGCGACATGGAATTTCAAATCATTCTTCCCCATTTTCTTTCTTTCATCAGTCATCCTAGTAATGGGATCAAAGACATTCAAATCATCTGTCATCCAATTCCCCAAACTACTCCTCGGTTGTGTGCATTATCATAGTCAATAATAAGTGTGGTAGCAAGAAAACCCTAGCGCAAGAAGCACCAAGCAGCGACGATGCACGCCCCATGTTTTCCTCACAATCATCCTACACTAAGATTACAAGAAATCCCAAATCACCACAATTCTTAAACCCGCCCAATTCTCCTATTTACATCCTTGCCCAATTCACTAATACAACCAAACACTAGCGTTACACCAAACTTCCAAGTAGTTTCAGCACAGACCCAGAAAAGCTTTCAAGCAACAATACCGCATTACAGTTACCAGAAGATCAGCAGCTGCAATGAGGAAAACGGTAGTCGTAAAGATGGAAGAAAATAAATTTCTCAATTTACCAGAACATACGATCAAAAAATGAAAGGACCCAATGATGCATAAATATATCAAAAGAGGCAGTCCACAGATCTGGACACACCCAGAAGGAAAAGAAAAGAAAATGGAAGAAAATTCATGAAGGGTATCGGCATTGTGGGAATGAAGGAAGGAAGAAACAAAAATCAAGGGGGAAATGAGAAGAAGTAATGAAAAGGGCATTACCTTGGAACAATACAGAGAAAGTTGCAGAGAGAGAGAGAGAGAGAGAGAGAGATAGAGACGAAATTCTGGATTTGGATTTTCAACGCTGTGACGCTGTCTTGGAAAGTCTGTCTGTCATAAAGTACTGCGTTATAACACTTTGATAGACTATGATGTCGTGTTCAATGAGTTATCTAATTTTTCTCCACCATCTTCAACCTCACATAAGTTAGACTTAATCCATTTAATATTTTGGCGTTTCCTTTGCAAATATTTTTTACTAATAAGCAATATCATTTGGGCGTTTCATGAAAATATATAAATTTATGAAATATTGGTGGGTAAAATTATTTTGCCATATACCTCTCTTTGCCCCTCTTTGCTTTGTAAAGTAGCCCATAACTAATAGTTTATTAAAGATAAATTTACTTATATTCCACGTGATAAAAAGATATAAAAATAATAAAATACATGGCAAATAACTGATTATTATTTTACTTGAGTGTCTTTTAGTGAAGCGGTAAATATTGAAAAAGAGTTAGAAAGCGATAAAATGCTAACTCAAAATTATGAATGAGCAAAAAAATTTAAGAAATCGAATCGATCAATAAGCGAAACGAGACCAAAAAAATAGGATTGTCGAGCCCCAAGCGGTTTGATTTTGGTTTGATTCACACAAATCTCAATTTCAGTTTAAGTTTCGTTTTACAATATATAAAAACCGTGGTTTCGATTAACCAATATATATAATAATAAGTTTCCTAATTGTAAGTTGTGACTTGTGACTTTCACTTTGTTTCTTATTTTTACTTTTTTTCTCCAAATCGGCATTTCATGGCTTAAAGAAGCGTATAAGTTATGATTTATTTGGATTGGTTTATTTTCTATTAATTTGTTAAAATATGTGGTTGATTACAACGTGATTAAATTATCTAATCATACGTTTTATATATTATTTGTCGTATTATAAATACACAAGTGTCATGAGATTACAAATGAATAGATTGTGTGTTTTTCTTTACATTTTTATTGCATTTATAATAATTATTATAATTTAAACTTTAATGATTATGGAATTACAAATTTATTTTAATTATGGTTAACCGAAAAGCCGTGCCATAATTTAAAAATGAACAAATAGTTAGCAAATATTTCTTAATCAATAGCCAAATAGTTGATTTTGATAAAAATAAATACAAATATAAAAATGTCAGTCGTTAAGTTTTTTATTTTGTGTGGTTGTGATGGATAATATCTCCTACTCAAAGCCCAGTACAAAAACATAAATAAAGACTTAAGTGGGATTCTCGGAATTTTGAGCTGCAGAAAAATAACGTAAGATCGCATCTTATATATACCAAAGAATCTTTTTTCTATTTTAACCTACGACTGTTAATCTTTTAGATTTTGGATCCTCTATATTTTCACCATACCGACATTTGTAAAATATATCACAATTAAAACTCTAAATCACATATCAATAAATTGCTTTTTTTAAATAATCGTAAATCTTTTATTATTTTTATTATAATGTAAGAGCACAATTTATTAAATATACTATGATGAATAAACTTAGTGTAATATTTAAGCTCTTCATCTTCTTTTTATTTATTTTTATTTATATGTCAGTATATTTACAATCATGTCATAAAAATTTATTTTGAAGTAGATTTTATTTTGAGTTATGATTTTTATCCTATTAAATAAATAAAATTAAATTTATAAATTAATATCAAATTATAAATAAATTTAGAGAATCAGTATAATTATGATAAATAAATTAAAACAACTTTTATTTAATAATTAAGTAACATAACTAGTTAATAAATATAAAAGTTTGTTTAAAATTTAAATTTTTTAAATATATATATATATATATATAACATAATTTGTATGTCTATTTGCTTTAATTTGTTTTTAATATTAATTATTTTCTATGCTTGAATCATCGTTTTTGACATAAATAAAAAAATAAAAAAGGATTAAAAAAAATCTAAAAATATATTTTAATTATTAAAAAGTAGAAAATATAAAATAAATTTTCTATTATCCAAACAATATTTTATCTTAAGAATAAAAAAGCATTATCAAAAATAATTACTACCAATACTAATTATAAAAATTGTAGTAATTTTTTCCCATGGATATTTTTCATATAACCAATTTTTTAAAAAGATACTAACCAATTTATTAAATTAAAAGAGTTACGTAAATAAGGAAATGATTATATAAATGGAAAAGTGTAATATTTTTTAGAAGCGTTTCAGAAAAAGTTAAAAGTTATAGGTTTTTTCCAATCAGGAGATTTTTACCTGTCCCGGCTATCATGGCCCGATTGTAATGTCTTACCAAATGCCTATAAGTGCGATTAAGTAACTCTTTTTGTGGATATGTGATTAGAGTTTACATAACTCTTTTTATCGATAGGCGATTAGGTGTCTTCTTACAATCGTATAACTCCTCAATCAGCTATCAACATAGCTCTTTAATCAACTCAATCAAATAGGACCTTAATTACTATAATTATCTTATTATCCTCGTTTCATAAGGCTTTAATCTTTGAGGTTTGGCTAAGTGACGTTTTTCCCTATTTTCACTTGTATATATATATATATATATATATATATATATATTTTTGGAGAAGGATATAGTGGTAATTTTCATCTCTTATATTATAATATATCCATTTTATATGTATCTATAATATAAATAAATATTAACATAGGTAAAACTAAATAATAAATAATATATTTAGAACCTTGATGATCAAGTTGATGATACCAAATATTCATTAGATTCTTTGTATGAAATCAGAGGTCCAAAAACTCAGGCAAAAACAAAAAGAATGAAAGATAATTTATAAGACTTGATTTTACAAATACAAGATGAAGAGACTGCATTAAAAGATTACAGGATAAAATTGAAAGGTTCCATAGCTTCACGAAGCATGGTACCTATCTTGCTGCGAAATGGATAGATTCGAAAGACCCAAATAAGGCATAACTAACTAAAGTTGAAAAGAGTAGGATGAATGTGTAAGATGTCTCAAACTCGAGTTCTTATAAAACCAAAATTGTCACATCTACGTCGGATAAGGCTTTCATTTATATAGAATGGACTCATTGGCGCAGTAGGCGGTTTTAAAGCGGGTTTGGACTCGCCAGGCACGGCCAATTAATATCATATGATTTAATTAGTTATAAATGGTGTCGAGTCGATCACTAACACGATGTGAGTTTGTTCAATTTGGTCCCATAGGAGTGTTTATTACATTTGGTGGCATGTCGTGGATCTGACGAGGAGCGTTATGTACGTATAAAGGGTGTTTGTCGCATCCGTCGGATAAGGATAAAACACGTCTTATATAAAAGTAAATATTTTAGCACAGTAAGCGTTTAAAGATTTGTGAGTAGGCTGGCCTTAGATAATATCATATAATTGGGTGAATTATTTACAAAATAATCTGATAATAAATCCAAAATGAATAGATGTCAGAATAATAATAATAAAACCCTCAAAAGCATGTATATGATACATTGAACCGAATATAACAGTAGAGCAAAATCGAGGATTTAATATAATATAATAACAATATGCTAAGATTAATCATTAAGAAATATAACAGAATCCAAACCGACCACGGTCCACCTCATTTTTATCTTTATTTTAAACACTTTAAAACTACGAGATATCTTATCATTGTCACTGTCATTGTCAAACAAAGTTTTATCAAAGTGATTTTAATCATTTTCAGACTCGTCTTAATTTTGAGTCAAGTATGTTTTATGAAGGATTGTAGAACTGAAATTAAGTCACTTAATTTACTACAATCTTATTTGTATGTTATAATTAGGACTACCATTAAATTTGCAGGTAAAATTCAAAAGGTAACATGAAGATGTAAATTGAAGAATAAGTTAATTATTTTTATTATTACTCTTTTTGATAATAAAACTGAAATTTCATTGATTCAGAATGATAATAGTGTTACATCTGAGCATAGAAATCAAACTGGTAAAAATATTAGAAAATAACATAGCATTCAAGTTAATAGGAAGAAGAAGAAATGGCCATGAAAACACATAGAGATAATCTTAATATCTTAGAATATATAAAATTCAGACCTGATAAAACATATTGATAATAAGGATTTTTATGTGACTTCTTTATATGATCAAAGCGATTTACCATTCACAAATCTCTCACACAAAACTAATAAATAATCATAAGTCGTAATAAATTGATGATAAAAAGCATGTAAAAACGAAAGGAATATAAAATAAAAACTCATATCGGTGAAAAGAAAGCGAACATCGAGAGAAAACCTAGATTTGAGTAGACAAGCGGGAATGGTAATTTGGTCAAGAAATGCCCAAAAAACTACCCCTTATTCTTATTAGGAATGAAAATAAAGCATAAAAATTAAGGTTTAAGAGGATGAGGTGGCCCTCTAATAGTATTATAAGAGGTCATGCACTTTTTATTTCTATTATTACTTAAAAGTTACTGTATTGAATCATTTTACTAAGTTATTTAATAACTGGAAACAAATTACTAAGTTGATTTATTAAACACCACTTGAAAACAAAATAATTTAAAATCTATTTTTAGTCAGTAAGTAATAAATGCACACCTACTTTTTTTTTTAAAGCTTAATCATTTTTAAAATGTAGTAAATTATCTTTATTGAGACTTGAACTCCTTTCCTCCTTATGTTTTGTCTTTAAACATTGAACGTTCTAACCAACTAAGTTAGATATGTTAACAAGTTCACACACCTACTTAATTGTGATCTTGTTGAAACTTTTATAAAGTTTTTTAACAAAGATATGATCATTAATATTTTATTAATGCAAAAAATCAAAGTAAGGAAATTGATTTACGGAAAGATTATGTTTGGTCTTAAAAGTATTAAGGAAAGAAAGAAAAATATTTAAAAAAATTTATATTTTATGTTTTAGTTGTATAATGAAAAAAACAGAAAATCAAGTATTAATAAAATTACTTATAAACACATAAGATTTCTTAAACTATATAATTCTACATTAATGAGTTAAAATAAATAAGAATCAAAGTATCAAATAAAAATGATATGTTTGATTATCTGTTGAGCAATATAAAGTGAGATGATTGGAGTCTTTCGTAAGCTTATGAGTGCCGAATTTGAACCTATGAATGAAGCGTGTTATATGATGAGGTTCTGATCGTGAGTAAGTAAGGCTCAAATGAGAATTAGTTTGGGTGTGATTGACTTAAAGATGTCTTACGTATATATACGGACCCGCTCAGAACACTTGATGGCCTGACAAAAAAAAAATGATATATTTGATTTAACTTTATTTTTATTTTCCTTTCTTATCTCTTTCCTCTTTGTTTTCATTCTCTTACATTTTCCCTAATGTTTTCCCAATAACTAAATATAGCTCAAAAAATAAAATAAAAACAAAATCACACAATTATTGGCTTCAATTCTCTTAATCATTGACAACATGTAGGTAGAAATTCTATAAAGTTATGTTTAGTTCCTGAAATGTATTAAGAAAAAAAATTTAAAAAAAGAAGATTTTTTTCATGCTTGATTGTTCTATAATTAAAAAAAAAACAATATAATTGAAATAAAAAATTTATCAAAATTTTAAATCTTTAAAACTTTATATTAAGGAGTTAATATTAAAATAAGTTAAAAGGTGCAATTAAAAATAATTCATTAATTTTACTTTTCTTTCATTTTCTTTCCTCTCTATGTTTATTTCCTTTCATTTTTATTCCAAATTTTCCAGAGCAAATATAACATAAAAATTTTAAGTTAAGAAGTCCTTAGCATTGGTTGAGTCAGGATTCTTTAGTGAGATAGTCGAGTTGGCGGCAGAATCTTGGAGATTTGAGCTTGGGTTGTCGAGTCGAACTGAATTCAAGTAGCTTGTAGGTGGTCAGTGTCGCGTCTGACTTGAGTTGCTCGTAAGCTTATATTCAGGTTTATTATTTTATTAATCCAAATTCGAACTAGAGTGGAAACGAGTCAGTCAAGTTTGAGTATATTAATTTAATAATTTTTTAATTGATTCGAGTTTTATCGAATCGAATTTTATACATATAAAAAAAAGCTTGATCGAGTTTGAGCTTCGAGTTTTTTAAGTGAATCAAACTCGAGCTTGACTTTGTATCAACTCGACTGGAACCACCAACATCCCATACTATTCATGGGATAGAAATATGAATCTGAATTTTATTGGTAAAATTATGAAAATGATTTAGTATAAGGAAGTGTCGTTGAGTTGTACACATATATAGTCAGTCGGATTCCCGCTGCTGGGCCTTAACCGTGCATTTAATTAATTTAAATTTTATTATATTAATTTTAATATTTTAGAAATAAGTAAAATATTATATTTTATTACTTATTTTATTATATTCAATTTTTATTTATTTTATTATTATCTATTAAAAATAAAATAAATAATTTTTTATAATCGAGTGCTTTACGATCTAGATTTACAAGAAACGTTCTCGAATGGAGATAAAAGCATTATTTATAAAATTACCAAACCCGACTCATTGAGGTACCAATGAACTATGTCATATGAACCTTATTGATATTTAAGTAGGATTATATTTAAATTCTTTATTTAAAAATTACTATATAATTCTTATGTTAATTATTGAATTTGTTCAATAAAATTAATTTATAATTTATTCTAAATGATCATATTACCATATTTATTTTTATAAGTTAGAAGTCGATGGAGAAGATCGAATACAACGAAAATCATAGAGTAGAAAAAAATATTCCGAAGGTTTTTTTTTTTTGGAAAAGAGATAATTAATTGATTAAAGTTAGCAATAATCAATAGTGTTTAAACTTTTAATCTATGACACAACATCGGTGAAGCCATGTGATGTCTTACCGCTAGGGAGTCAGTTGAGTAACCGTCAATCTACGGAATACTCGTGGATCTTAGAGATGCTTGATGACTCATGAAAATCGATGATCTGCTTTTGTGCGGGAGCTCTGCGGAAATCTGAAAGCTTATCACAAACAGTTCAATATGGTCTGGGTCTACATACAAATTAATGAGTAAAAATAGCCTCTGGGCCCTAAACATACTTTCATCAAATATATACCCAATTATATTTCCAATAGTCAAAGAGTTATAACATTTCTCTTATCTGAATATATATTAAAATCTCTGATTTAATACATGTATCCAAAAACATCAAAGCCCATAACCCATTTCTTCAAAATCGGTCCATAGATGGTAGATAAGTAAATGTATTTCTGCAATGCGCGAGAATAGCAATATATTCTATCGGCGGTGGTAATGCGGGAGTGGAATCATGCTAAATGAGTTCTTTCACTAAGTGCATCTGTTGATCCCGATGTAGTAGCAGTTTCAAGCAGTTCGTGATCACTGCTTGAATGTCTAATGCCCGTTCCCATGTCTCGAGTCTCAGGCTCCTGCACCCCCTTTCGCCATGTATGAAAAACGCGTTTCAAAACAAAACTTGTTGTTTTTGAAAATATACTAGAAATTAATGGTAAAAATATGAGACTACCCTCAGGCGAATGTGTTGGAGAAACGCCAAAGAAAGCAATCACGTGGGAACCAGCCATTATGGTGTAGGACCATCAGCCAATAAATCTCAGAAAAATCGTCCTTGTGAAATTATTTGTAGTAGTGTGCATTTTTAGGAAAGGCAGTGTCATGCGCTCCTTTAACTACAGGTTCTGGTGCATATGAAAATGCATTATGTCATTTCATGTCATTCATGCTAATATATTCTATACGTATATATATTAACATATTTAAATCACATATAACGTATTATGTAATTTACTGAATTTACAAATTTTGATCGACCATATTGAAATTAACTGGCAGGCTAATCACAAACTCATCTCGATGACCTAAACACACAATTATATTCCATATGGTTGTGACCTCGTACTAATACACAAAGTTCATGCATTAACCTGTTGTTGTTATTCATTTCCTAGGTAATCCATTACACAAGAATTAGCTAACGTGGGCTAGTGCGAACACGAGCAATTCAATTTGAATCACTCGATCAAGCACATTTTCACAAAAATATTTATTAATCTATTCACGTGAGCAGTAAAACCCTCGGGTTCTTGT